>PVIC010028244.1:0-23347 GCA_004025085.1 Thryonomys swinderianus
AAAATGTTTAATTCTGAGAAATAATGTGTTTCCCTCAACAAACTCCCATCCTCTATGTGATACTCCATATTTTAGAAGACCTAGCTGGAAAGTAATTGTTAGATTTCCCAATTTAGCCCTGCTTTTCTCCTGTCTGTTCTTATTATAAACCTCCATTATGTATCCCTTTGCTTTTCAACTTAAAAAAATCAAACACAAAGGGGACACCTAGGTCTCTAAATAAGAGAGAGCAGAGACTCAACAAATTATATAAAAGTTTAATGTCCGTATCTTTCTCTCCACCTGCCACCACCAAGATCCACTGCCTGACTGCTGGGCGGGACACTGATAAAGCGCCCTACTCTCCTCCTGGCTGGCTGCCCACACCCCGGAGTATTTGTTCTTGGGAAGCAGAATAGAGTTTGGGTAAGGGCTGTTTTCTCCATTTGTCTCCCTTTTACTACCAGAGTGATGGATACATGATGCTGTTTAACTGAATAATGGGCCACTTGAAATATTAATAAAGAGCAAGAAGGTATTACTTAAGTATTCTTATTTTTCCTTCAAGACAAGGTGTCAATAGTCCAGAATCCCTGTTCTTCTGTGGCCCATAATGCACTCCTAATTACCACTGGAGGAATCAGCATCACACTTGCAATGAGCCCAGCTCCACCACTTTTACTGGAGCCACCACAATGGCGGAAAAATCCTAACCAACCGAGACCCATAATAAAAGCACATCTGGTGGGCAAAGCAACCACTACAAGAGACAGGCATTGCTACTTCCAACCTGTTCTGCACTGAGCACACTCTGGGTTAGATGAAGGTTTACACAGTTCCTTACTCAAGAACTCAGGCGGTTTAATTATCTACAGTACAGAGGCTCAGCGAGAGGAGAGGAGTAGATTATGTGACCTCTGCTGAAGGCCACCTTATGACATAATTTAGATGTCTATCTATGTCGTCTCTGCTCCTCATTCCCAAAAGCCCTACCACTCTTCCCTCCCTTTTTTCTTAGACTTTATTATGATTTTTTTTTCTTCTATTGGGATTTAGGATCAAACCCAAGGGCCTACACTTGTGAAGCAGGGGCTGTGCCACTGAGCTAAATCCTTGAGCTATATGAATTTTTGTTGTTGTTGTTATTTAAACTCGGGTCCCAAATGCTGTTGCTTTATGAATACTGTTTCAAATATTTTTTTAAAAAATATCAGTACGGGCTGGAGGGTTAGCTCAGTGGTTCCGGTGCCTGCCTCACAAGTGCAAGGTCCTGAGTTCAATCCCCAGTAACCACATATAATGCTGGGCGTGGAGACACGCCCACCAACAATGAACACCTCATACCACAGTGCCGGGCATGGTGGCTCACGCCTGTCATCCCAGCACTCGGGAGGCAGAGACAGGAGGATTGCTGAGTTCGCGGCGGCTTGCCTGGGCACCATAGTGAGCTCAGGGCCAGCCTGAACTACAAAGCTAGACCCTGTCTCAAAAAAAAAAAAAAAAATCAGTACATAATTTCTGCTGACTCTAGAAACAGAAACAAGTGTTCTTTTTCCAGTCTTTCCTTGATCTATAAAACAAAGTGGCAGATTCTACTATAGTTTATAGGATACAAAAGCAGAATTTAATTGTGGGTCTACTTTATATCTATAAAAATTAAAAATAATGCATACCTTACTTCCCATGGAATGACTTTACTGTGTAACCTTTTCATATCCAAATGAGATATATTGTTCCTATTATCATTTTTAAATAAAATTTCCATAATTAGCATAATTTCAAATTACCAAAAAAATACAGAGAACACAACTTCCATACTGTACTCAAATATCCTACTATCATAATTAGTAATATGTGTAATGCATTATCATAAACTCATGTCCACAGTTCACCTATATTTCTTTAGTTTTCCCTAATGAACTTCTTTTGCCCAGGATCCATCCATGATGTTACCTTATAGGTAATTGTCATGACTCTTTGGGATCCTCTTAGTTCTGACAGTATAACAGACTTATTATTCTCTTTCTTATGATGACCTTGATAGTTTTCAAGAATACTCTCAGATATTTGGTAAAACATCCATCGACTGGGATTTATCTGATGTTTTTTCTCATTAAGTCATAGTTACAAACCTTAGGCAGAAAGACTAGTGAGGTCTCTTTCCATACTATTCTCATCACATGGTATCACAGATGCCTGTTAACAACATGACATCATTGTTGATGTTGAGCTTGGTCATGTTGCTGCTGCCAGAGTGTTTGTCATTTTCTCCAGTATAAATTTACTGTTTGTTCTTTCTCTTTTTCCTCTCTGAAAGGAAGTCCCTCTGACATTTTTAAGGAGTAGGGAGTTTTGCTTCACCTCCCTGGAGACAGAGCATCTACATAAACTATTTGAAATTCTTTTACATTAAGAAATTGTCCTCTCTATTCCAGTTATATATTTATGTTTTTAATAATTTAGTTTGTTGGTACATTTTAGGAATACATTATGATCATAATCATTATAGAGAATTTGTACCTGTATATGACATATCTTATTTTTCTCATTCTTCTGCTTTCCTTTCAACTCTCATACCCGTATATACATAAACTTTGTTTTCTCTTTTCCTCTTCCTATCAAATCTTTTCTTTCCTTTCTTTGCTGGAGGATACTCCTCCAGTTGCTCTCTTTTCTCCCTATTTCACAATATCTATCATATATTCTGGACCTCATTTACACATTTGATATACTAGATAAACAATATGTTATTTGTACACATGTGGTCTATTTATACACATGTATGAATCATGGATTTGAGGCCCACCCATTTAGCTATAAATGTCTTTTTATTTTTCTTCATGGCTAATACTCCATTGAATTTTTTTTTAAAAAAACACACATCTTCTTTCTCCCATGGGCATTTGGGCTGTTTTCAAGGGTTAGCTGTTATAAACTGAGCTGCTATAAACATAGGTACACATATGTCTCTGTGGTATGATGCTTTTAATTCTTTCTTTAATATACCCAGCGGGGAAATAGCAGGATTAAATGGGACCTCTATTCCTAGTTTTTTGAGAGCTCTCCACACTCATTTCCATGGTAGCTGCACAAGTCTACATTCCCACCAACAGTGGAGAAGGGATTCTTTCTCCCCACAGCCCCACCAGCATTTGTTATTGGTTGATTTCTTGATAGCAGAAATCCAAAATCTCAGTGTTGTTTTCATCTGAATCTCTTGAATGAGGAGCGATGTTGAACATTTTTTCATGTTTGCTGCTTTTACTTCTTCATCTGAAAAGTATCTGTTCATATCAGATGCCCATTTTTCAACCGATTCTTTGAGGGATCTAATTTTTTAAAGTTCTTTATATATTTTATATAGTAGACCTTTGTCTAGGGAACAGATGATAAAATTTTTTCACATGTTGTAGGTTGTCTTAGGCATTAATTTTTATATCTGCATTAAAAGTCTAGTAAGACAATCAAATTAGTTCAGCTCTGTCTCCTGGGAGCCCTCTCATTTGGCTTCTATCTCACTAGGAAGTCCCTCCCCTACACATTGTGTATATGTTAGCACTGCTGTATTGTGTGAATTGCAAGATGCTCAAATATTTGTTGAATATTTACTGATCCAAGAATTGGTCGCTTCTGCCAGGAAATTTGGGAACCAAGTTCTCCATATTGCTTGTGTTCATTGTTGCTAGGGTTGTAATTTTGATGATAAATCCCAAGGACTAACAAATCATCTTTGGAAAAAGACCATTTATTGTCCACATCTTTCTGGGTTTTTCCACCGAAGATTAAATCCAGTGTTCAGCAGAACACTTGTCTCAGAGTGAAAGCTTGAAAACAGCCCTTCAACAACCTTTGGCAGAATAAATACCATCCATTTTATCAACGCAGAAACAACAGAACAGAGAACTGCAATACCTTGTTCCCATCACAAAGATTTGACAGAGCTTAGTTGAATATTATCCTCTTTACCATCACGAAAAACTGATCTTTTTACCCCTAAAATAAGAATTTGCATTCATATTTTAATTATTAAGGAAGACTTTTATAAAGCAGCCAAAGATATCTGGCTTAAGTACCTTTCCAGAAGGTAGATAGTAAGTGTGGATGTCTCTGCATTTTGGGGCACACATGATATGTAATCACTGATGAACTCTAATGCTCTAGCAAGAAGCCTTGGTGGCTCTCAGATATCTCCCCAACAAAGTTTCAGTGGCCACTTTCAACGAGTCAGTGTCACCAAGTCATTGTAGAAATCTTTACAATGTAATTCCAAAACAGGAAATTATATGCACATGTACAATTAAACAGCCCTAATTATGACAAGCAACAATTTTGTTAAGTCCTGTGTACAGTACATATAATGAGCAAAATCAGCCTCAGCACAAAAGATACACTAGATTAAGTCAAAATATGAAATGGGCACGACCTCAGATTTGAAGTTGGTAATTGAGACCAATTTTTCTCCTCATTGTTATCATAGCTTTTCTCACAAAAGTTGAAGAGCTTTAGGGCCAGAGGGTTAGCTCAGTAGTTCTGGCGCCTGCCTCGCAAGCGCAAGGTCTTGAGTTTGATCCCCGGTAACCACATACAATGCTGGGCGTGGAGACTCACACCCACCAGCAATCAATACCGCACACCATAGTGCCGGGCATGGTTGCTCACGCCTGTAATCCCAGCACTCGGGAGGCAGAGACAGGAGGATTGCTGAGTTTGAGGCTTGCCTGGGCTACATAGTGAGCTCAGGGCCAGCCTGAACCACAAAGCGAGACCCTGTCTCAAAAAGGAAAAAAGAAAAAAGTTGAAGAGCTTTACTGATGAGTCCTAAAATAGGAAGGTCAAAGTTATGACATGTGTCCCTCTTTTCTAATCCCTTGCCTTGATACGCTAGACAATCTTGGGTGACAGACAATCTAAAGTCAGCGAAGGAAATTAACACTTATATTAAGAATGACACAGCTAATTAAAAAAAAAAAGAATGACATAGCTTTCTCCTTTGACTATTTAAATTCCGAATGC
This sequence comes from Thryonomys swinderianus, assembly GCA_004025085.1. Lineage (NCBI taxonomy): Eukaryota > Metazoa > Chordata > Mammalia > Rodentia > Thryonomyidae > Thryonomys > Thryonomys swinderianus. The sequence continues at coordinate 4,993 of PVIC010028244.1, forward strand.
AAGAATTTCAAATATTTATACTGAATACAAGTTTAGCAGTCCTTTCCCAAACTCAAAGATTCCCAGAGGAGATAATAAAAACTTCAGGAAATATGAATTATATGAAATAACTGAATTGTCTTCTTTTGTAGTCATGTCAGATAAAGCAAAAATGGCACATTTGTCATCTAAGATCTGGCTTCAGAAAGCTGAAGAAATTGTATCCTTAGGTGGTGTTTAGGAAGAATAATTTCATGTCTGTGGGAAAATTCTACCTGGAAAGAAATATAAACCACTTCAACTTTATATCAAAAGACTTTAAAGATGTTTAGCATGATTCTGATGATTCAAAGAAAACCTTATTCCCTTTAGAAAACTTTATCATAAACTTACTGCTAGAAGGGAATGTAATTTGATCCATGGAGTAACCAGTTCAAATAGAAAGATATCATCATCAGTTTGCAACATATATACTCTGAACAGACCCCAAATTGAGCATTTTAAATAACAAACTATTCTGAAAAAACTGGAGCCATGCAAACTACAGGTCTTGTATATTTAGAACACAAAGAGATATTCTAAAATTTCATAACACTATGCTTCATTTCAACTATTGCTATTCTTTATGTAATTGATCTTTAATTAAATTTAAATAAATGTTATTTAATTCTAAAATATACTTTACTGTTATTAAAAAGAATAAGTAAAAAGATAAAAAAATCTAATTATTCATATATAGTAACCATTAACTTACGTTTTCAAATAACTCTCCATGCTTACACACTAGTACATTATATGAATTCAATAAAAGATTCTTTAATGTGTTTAAGCAACCTTTAGTATCCATAACTATAAGTCAACATTTTTATGGTAGTTTAATAAGATTCTCTTAGGTGAATATATTGTGACATATTTAGTCATACTCATCAACAGAAATGTTACTTCCTGTTCTTGTAAGCAAAACACTTTAGGTGCAAAATAGCCAATGTATACATACTGCTTTGTGTATATGCCTGATTGACTTTATGATAAATTTTAAAAATAGAATGCTAAAAAATTTAATTCGAATGCATAATGCCGTCCCATTCTGGATGTCAGTGCTTAACTATAGTTTGGTCCCCTGTTAATTTCTTGAACTCAAGGATTGCTACTCTCTTGGTTTATTTCTTATCCTCTAAGTCAAATTATGACTAACATGCTGTTAGGACACAATAAATATTTGTTGAATAAGTTAGATTTAAGTAATTGATTGACATGTAATTTGTTTTCTTTCTCCAACCAAGCACAATCTTTGTTGGATACTCTTTTTAAAGATAATTATGGAGTAACTGACTAGGAAAGAAGGATAGATAACTCTTCACTTAGCCTCTACATGAAAATTATATAACCACTTTGCTTTTCCATTTACCAGCCTGTATAACCTTAGACTAAGCAGTGGATATGTTTTAGTCTCCAATTTTGTATCTGTAGGATAAGGATTTTTTTTTCAATCACACTTTGTCTGCTTGCCTGATTGACTAGACTGTTGTAAGATTTAAACAGCATTATGGGAAGTTAAAAGCCATTTGTATGCAATAAAATGGTCTATAATAAAAGAGATTAACAATTAAAGACAGGTTTAATGTACTAGAGTTCATTTTGTTCAACTGATCTTAACCAAAAAAGATTTCCACAAACATCTTAATGCTCTTGGCTCCGGGGTTACTGCTTCCAGGGTCCATCTGCACAGCACAGACCACGACGGCCATGGCTCAGGAGCAGGGAAGGGGCATTTGTTCCCACTTCTATCTGTCACACTCAGATGAACAATGGTTCTTACTGACTTGCCGCAGCCAAGTCACTTCCTTTTTTTCAAGCATGACATTTGCCATTATCTCTTTGCAAGCACAGAAATCCGAAAGCAATGCCATAGAAAAAAATAAAAATCTCACAGTTTAAGTATTGATTAAAAACAAACTTGGTTCATTAAAAACACTTCTGGGATTTGAAGCACTTACAGGCAATCCTTTCTTTTCCTCAGCATTAAAAAATATGGTGACTTATAGAACTTCATGGCTCTAAAAATGAGTTCCTTGTTATTTAAATGTGCTCTGGATTTAAAAAGAAGTTAGTTTAGAATCCAAATTTCTACTCACTGTGTTCTATCTATACAAAAAGAAGTGCTAATTCTTAAGTGCTAATACGAGTAATTTATGTCATTAATATTTGTGTAGCACCTTTTCCATTATACGGCTCATGCACATAAGGTATTCTCTTGGCTTTGGCTCATCCTGGGATTTCTTGGTCCTTCTCCAAAAGGAACAAGGTCAGGGATATGGTAGAAGTGAAGCTGAGCAGCCAATTACTGCTGTCTTTAGAGATCTTCCCAGAAAAGAAAAAAATCTGTGATCCTGTCAAAAGGAAATATGTGTCTGGATTTCAACCAACTGCCTTGTGTTGCTCCTTCCAGCCAGGTGTCCTGGTGTCTGAGGGAAGAGTCACTGGATGACTTGGGCTCTGTGCTCTTTAGAAGGCAGGAAAAGATCCTTACAAACACAGACAAGAGTGCACAATATTGCAACTTGGAAAGGATTATTAAATATGCCTAACACTCTTGAAAATTGTCTTGTGCATTTATGTATTGAGGTTTCTAACATTTTAAAACTAATTATTTTGTCAGTCATGTTAATCTTCACCATTAGAATATACGCATTACAGGTTATTTTTTCCATTTTGATGTATCAACTATACTATTATTTCTTGGTTTCTTTAAACTGACATTTACTATTTAAGATGCATTTCAAAGAGAATTTTAAACTTATTAGACTTTACATGTTTAAATGGGTTAAAAATAAAACTTCAGTCATATTTATTCTTTCCCCTCATTCAGAAAGAAAAAGCAATAGCATGTATATAAGGCGTGGGGAGTTGTGAGTGGGTAGGGATATGGGTAAAAATGAAAATTAACTTCTGTCATATACTAGTACAAATTCCCCAATGTTGAGTGTGATTGTGAACTGTATATAAAATGTACCAATAAAGAATTCAATTTTTAAAAAAAGAATTAAATTACAAAATAAATAAATAAAAATTAAACAAAACAGTAAAGTTTTTCATAAAGGTATTTCTTCAAAATCACAACTGTAGGAAAATGTGGAAAGAAATGAACAGTATTTAATATTCTTGGTGATGTCTGACGAGAGGACTTAAAAGTGAAGATGGAGTTACATTCTTGGTCACTGGTATGTGGTAAGGTATCTAGGTACCAACTAAAAGACCTCTCCTCATACACACACATCCAGTGACATCCTCTGGGAAACGGGAGCACTGTGTGCTTCATGACAGATGTTGTTAACTCTTTAGCCCCCAATTCTATTGCTCTATTCGAAATGATAATACATGACAAATACTGTACCATGCAGGTAAAGATCCAAAGAGAGTTTTTTCACTTCTATCCAATGTTTTATATTAAACAGGTACATTATGGGTTTCTAACTTAAAATGAACTTCTCAGAAAGCCTTGAATACAGAAGCAATATGTACCATTTTTCAAATTTTCACTTGCATGTAAATCACCCGCAAATATTAAAATTCAGGTTCGGATAAATAGGGCCTGAAATTGTCCATGTCTCTAATCCAGTGCAGATGCTTCTGTTTAGTGGACTGCAATTTAATAGACACAGGTTAAAGCACAGGTTCTGGATCCATGGACTAAACATCCTCTGAAACCCAGTTTAACCACTTCCTAATTATGTTACTATGGACAGTTATTTAATTTCTTGAAGTCTATTTCCTCATCTGTTAAATGGCCTACTAAGAAGTTCGTGTACATGTTGGGGGACCAGGGTCTAGTTTACTGGATTGCTGTGGAGAACAAATAAATGAGTTAATATATATAAAGTGCATTAATGTATACTTAGCATTCATTAAAACTTTAATAATGGAGAAATAGGGATAGTCTTCTGTTTAGTCGCATGGTGTTTGCCTCCTTTTTAGGGATAGAAAACCACCCAGGAGCCTTTATTATCTCAAGGGGCAAAGAAGAAAGACAAAGGCAGCTAGAACCAATCAAAGAAGGATGGTGAAATCTCCAAATTGTCAAGTGACATGCTTGAAGGCAACATCAGAGAATTCACCTGAAATTAGAAATAGTCTTGACCTAATTTCAAATTCAATCTATGATTGGCTTAAATAATCTTCTCTTAGTCTAACTTTTGCAGGAGGTAAGAGAGAATCCTCACTGCCTGTGTCTGGCATTCTATGCACAATACTTAGCATTCAATCAAAGATAACCTTGCACATCAGTAGAAAAGCCAAATCCCCACAATCAAGAGAACAAAAAAGATATATAAAAGATGTTAATATTAGAAATATCAAGCATGAACTGTGAAATGATTATGATTAGTATATTTTAAAAATCAGAGGATTTATGATGTCTTAGTCAAGGTCAAAACAGGTTGGCAAAGGGCAAGTCAGAGAAAAGGTGTCTAAACCATGGCAACCACTACAGAAGACAATGATATATAGGTGACACCCCCAGTGATACATGACCAACCAGCCCCAATTCTTGCCTGAGTATTTCGCTACTGAACTCATTACAATGATAAAACCACTGTTGAGTGCAGTGCCACTATGATTCTATCACTTTCCCCAAATACGAGAATTTTGAGAAAGATTTTTAAATCTAAACCATAATGCAAGCTAAATCAACATATAGCATATGAATGATCTCCATGAAAACTTTGTAAAATGCAGAACTAAAGAATGAATGCAATATCAAAAATGAATCTCAGATGCATTTGATAGGGGATTAAACACTGAAGAAATGACTCATTGGAAGATCAGTAGCTTTGTAGAATATATCCAATGCACAAGTGGTAAAAAGGAAGAAAATACCAAAAATATTTGTATGGCATAAATTAAAAGTACTATTACAAAATTTAAAGAATGCGTAAATAGTTTAGAGTTTTATAAATAGGCTCAATCAACGTAAATATATCAATGCCCAAAACAATAATTTTAATGAAACCTCAACTAAAATAAAGACTTTTTTCTCATTGCATTCAAAAGATTAACTTTTAAAATGAAGGTATAATATGGAAAAATAAGAATAGCCAAACAATTTTCAAGACAAAAAATTAAAGGTATATGATGACTTTAATGAACCATTCCCAGTGCCTTTTTTAATCCAAATTTCAACTCAGGTAATAAGCTTTCTGAAGAACCAATAAATTATGTTTCTGTACCCTAATTTATCTTACATAGCAATTTAACTCAAGATTCTATAAACTATGATTTAATAGGCATCTTCATTATACTATTAATGGATCAAAACTAAATGTAAAGAATAAAAAAATTCATAGTTGAGCTCTAGAAAGTATGACAGCTTTTATAGTGGGAAATTTCTATAGAAAACTTGGTATGCGAATGTGATGAGGGGAAGGAATAAATATAATACAGAAAGAAAATAAAAGAGCATGTATAAAGGGGGTGAGGAGGTGGGGGTGGGTAGGGATATGGGTAAAAATGAGAATTAACTTTTGTCATATACTGGTACAAATTCCCCAATGTTATACATGATTTTGAGATGTATATAAATTGTACCAATAAAGAATTCAATTTTTAAAAATTCATAGTAATGTTTGTCTTCCACCATTAAGGATGCCATTTAAAAATAGCTTAGTCCTGTAATCCCAGCACTTGGGAGGCAGAGACAAGAGGATTGCTGAGTTCGAGGCTTGCCTGGGCTACATAGTGAGCTCAGAGCCAGCCTGAAGTACAAAGCGAGACCCTGTCTCAAAAAAAAAAATTAAATAAAAATAAAAATAGCTTAGAATGGGTAGTTTAAAAGCAGTAGAACTTTATTTCACACAGTTCATGAGACGAGAAGTCCAAGAGCAAAGGGCTAGCAGATTCAGTCAGATGAGGCATCTTCAGATATGCTTCTGATGGTGGAAGGAACAGTTCATTACTTGAGCCTCTTTTGTTTTAATTAATTTTATTGGTCTATTCTGTATACAAATCATAATCACTCTTGACACTGAAAATTTGTACCAGTACATGACACAACTTAATTCTCACTTTTCGCCATTCCCCTGGCCCCAACATTCCCCCATTCTTTTTATATGTAAGCTTTGCTTTCTTTTTATTTTTTAACCACGGAATTTTTTCTTTCCCTTGTTTAATTACCCTTACTCCCCACTTCCCTTTGAATATTTTCTATTTCACAGTATCTGTCATATATTTTGGGACTCAGGTACACCTTGGTTTCTCATACCAGAGAAAAGATATTGAATTTACATATCTGTGACCTTTTTATTTTACTTATGAATATATCCTCAAGTTACATCCATCTAAAAATAAATTATTCAAATGTATCACTTTTCATGGCACAGTAATACCCCGTTTATTTTTTTTAAAAACCCTCACACATGGGCTGGAGGGTTAGCTCAGTGGTTCCAGTGCCTGCCTTGCAAGCACAAGATCCTGAGGTCGATCCCCAGTAACTACATACAATGCTGGGCGTGGAGACTCACGCCCACCAGCAGCAATGCCACATGCCACAGTGCTGGGTGTGGTGTCTCATGCCTGTGGTCCCAGCACTCGTGAGGCAGAGACAGGAGGATTGCTGAGTTTGAGTCTTGCCTGGATTACACGGTGAGCTCAGAGCCAGCCTGAACTACAAAGCAAGACCATGTCTCAAAAGAAAAAAAAAAAAACCTCACATCTTCATTATCAAATCTCCAGTTGATGGGCATTTGGGTTGTTTCAAAGATTTAGCTATCACAAACAGAGCTACTACAAAAATGTGTGCAGGTGAACCGGGTGTGGTGGCTCACGCCTGTAATCCCAGCACTCGGGAGGCAGAGGCAGGAGGATTGCTGAGTTCCAGGCTTGCCTGGGCTACATACGAGCTCAGGGCCAGCCTGAACTACAAAGTGAAACCCTGTCTCTCAAAAACAAAAAAACAATGGGTGCAGTTGATATGAATCTTTTAATTCTTTTGTATATATACCTAACAGAGGAATAGTAGGGTCAAATGGGACCTCTAATCCTAGTTTTTTGAGAAATCTCCACACTGATCTCCAAAATGGTTGCACCAGTCTATAATCCCTCCAACAACAGAGAAGGGTCCTTTCTCCCCAAAGCCCCGCCAGCATTTGTTGTTGGTTGATTATGTGACAGCAGCCATTCTTTGTGGAGTGAGACAGAATCTCAAGTTTTTTCTTCATCTGCATCTCTCAAATGGCCAGTGACTTTAAGCCTCTTTTACACTAATTCCATTTCAGCATTCTGCTTTCATGACCCAATCACTTTTAACCCCCTCTGAGTAGATTTTATCATTTGAATATGGAGGACACACAAATATTAATTTACCATTTGTAATATTAAGTGAGACCCAAAGAATCTCCAATCTATTTGTACCTTATTTAAAAAGCATTATTTTCCGTTTTGCTGCCTCTTTTTAACCCACAGCATGGTTATCATTTCTCCAATAAGTTAACTACTATTATAGACTTGAAACAACTTTTCAATTTGGCACATAATTATACATAAGTTGCAGTATAACAATTCAAAATATAAAACGTAATAAATCAAGAGAATTAGCAGGATCATCTTAAACACATTTTAATCTGTTGGGAATCTGAGAAGTCATAATTATGTTGAAATATATCATAAATTGTTATAGAGTGTAGTTGCCTTGCCTGTGCCACAGATTTCTAGAATTCTTATCTACTTTAGTACCTATTATCCAACCTCTCTCAATTCTCCCCTCCCATTAATGTTTACAGTCTCTCCTGAGCACTATTTTATTCTGTAATATCAATTTCTTCTGTGGAAGCTATTTTTTTAATATTCTATTTTGATTTCTGTTATTGTCCAATGGTACAAAAAAACACTCTTCTTTTATCTGTAAACCCTTCTGGTGATTATAATAGACTCAATAAAAACACATGAATTTATATACATATTTTTTGATCAGGATGATAAGCTATTTTTTGTCTTTGGCAGCTATTTCATCTACTTTTTCTTAACTATTGGTATGTGATGATCCTCATACTTTCTTTGCCATCAAATCTTATTGATTTAATCTTCCTTTAACTTTGAAAACAGTGACATATTTTAGCAGGATCCATTAATTCTTTCATTTTTAATTTCCAATATATTGTTTTAGAAAAAACATTATTTTAAAATATAATAACATATAATGGTAAAGTATGAATGAAACTGTGTCACAAGCCTTGTATTAGTTCATACTTTTCCTAAGATATCAGACTAAGAAGAGTAAGTGTAACCAAAAGGTTTGATCTAGAATAATTGCAGCAGAAAGGTGAATAATGATTTATAAGGCCAAGTTTTTCAAAGTAGTTAAACTAAAAGCAAAAGTGAAACTAGTTCATTAGGTGATAAATTTTCAAGACACATTCTTATTGCTTTATTTCATACTTTAATAATAAATCATTACTACTCATGCCAAACATTAATATAAATTTACTATAAAATAGTGTACCTTGTTCTCACTGATACAAGTATACCATGAAATTCTCTAATTTCTCAAAGGAATTATCAAAACAACACCCTTGAGATTGGCCATAATATCAAAAAATGATTTTTGCTTATGGGCTTCATTAAGATATTTTTAAGGAGTGCATATATTCAAAACTATTTTTTTCCAAATTCAGAGAAAATGAAGGTTGAAATTACATGTGCCTTTGTAGGTACAGATATAGAATTTCATTTATATTCTTCCATGATCTGTTGTCTACAAGATAACTACTTCCTGAGGGTTGCTACAATAAAATATAATAGGCTGGGTAAAGTGTAAACATCAGAAATTAGGCACAATTCTAGAAAATGTGAAATCTAAGATCTAGGTAGCAGCAGATTTGCTGTCTATTGAGAGCCTATTCATATATGCTGCCTTAGATATGTTTTTATGTAGCAAAAGAGATCAACAACTTGGCTCAGGGCTCCTTCTGAAGAACATTAATCCCATTCATGGCACATTCCCATTCCCAAGAGACCATGAAATCACTGTATTTCAAAATAATACATAATATTTAATATTACACAGTAGAAAACTTAGAAGTTGTGATTACAAAGCACAACTATATTAGTAAAAATATCTCAAAAGCAGTAAATGTTTAAAATACCTGCAGGATCATATTCCTAACATGGAAGAAAAATATGAAGAGGATTTAAAATTGAATTTGAAAATGTAATACTTATAGTCAACTAGCAACATTGACACTTCACTGAGAAGTAGATATTCTAATCTGATTTGTACACAGTAAAAAGGATCAAACCCTCTGTTCTGTTATCTGGACAACAGTCCATCTAAGTTTCAGAGTCTGAGACAAATGACTATAAGGGGCTTCCTTATGACAGTCAGAAGGGTGGGGAAAAGAAGTCACCTTGAATATCTCCAGATTGAATATCGTGATTAGATGTCTGATTGATAATGATAGTGCTATAGTTTTCTTTGGAATGTCTTCCAAAGCCTGCTTGTTAAAGGCTTTCTCTTCAGCTTGGTGCTATTGGAAGATAGCAGAAAATTTCAGAGGTTGGGAATACAGAGAGGTTTTACGTCCCTGGGTCATCCACTTAAAAGTGACTGTGATTGTGGTGTGTATATATAATGTACCAATAAAATGTACCAATAATAATTTTTTTTAAAAACGGTGACTGTGAGACTCCAGTTTGTCATGTTCTTTACATCTCAGCTGTAAGCAGTTCCCTTGGTCTCATGGGCTCAAGCATGCGCTGCTGCCTCTCCATGGGCCCAAAAGTAGCAGAACTTTTTCCATGACAGAAAGCCCAAAACTATGCGCCAAAAGGAACTTTTCCTTTTTGAAAGTGGATTATGCAGAGGATGTAGGTAATAGTAATATAAACCTCACAAACACAATCGACTTGTTCAGAAGACAGCCCTCAAAATTTCCCCTGTAGAGGTACTCCTAAATTAATTGGAATGCACTAAAATTTGTCACTTAAATAATGGAAGTGCATAAGGAAGAAATTTAATATTTAATGTTTTAAACATTTAATGTTTAATGTTTTAAACATTTAAAGACATTTAATTTTCCAAGTAAATGGAAGGTCCCAAATATTAATCAAAATTTCCTTTCAAAATGATTGTTTATATTTGCTGAACTTACAGCTGGAATAGCTGTGCTTCAAATCTTAAGGAGGAATTAGCTTATGTATTAAACATTGATTTCAAAAGTCACAGTTAACCTTATCATCTTTTTTTTTTGAGACAGGGTCTCGCTTTGCAGTTCAGGCTGGCCCTGAGCTCACTATGTAGCCTAGGCAAGCCTCAAATTCAGCAATCCTCGTGTCTCTGCCTCCCAAGTGCTGGGATTACAAGCATGAGCCACCAAGGCCAGCACTGTGGTATTGATGGCTGGTGGGCCTGAGTTACCATGCCCAGCATTGTATGTGGTCACCAGGATTGAACTCAGGACCTTGCGCTTGCGAGGCAGGCCCTGGAACCACTGAGCTAAATCTCCAGCCCCCATTATCATCTTTTTTATTCAACCTATAAAAGTTAAATAATCTCTTGTGTCTTCAAAAGCCACTTTTGAAGTCAAAAAAACCTTAGTTTATTGATATAAAACTAGAAGTTGATGGGTTTTTTTCATTATCATACTTGGCAGTATAGATAATTTTCATCCACTATTACTGATTATGGAATGGATTTTACTGTGCATCTCTTGAGAAAGAAATGTTCATTTGCAGTTAATGAATCAATAATCTTCAGTGACTATGATAAGTCATGAAAATGATCATGCTAATGATAATAGATAAAACTCATCAACATAAAGAAGTTACCTTTTTTATCTTATAACAAAGATATTTTCAATGATATCATCATAATTATATCTAAATTTTCAATATTATCTAAACTATATGTAAACTTTTAATTTTTCTCCCTGCTGAAATTTGAACATAAGGAAACTGATTAGAATTTAATGATTATAATTTGCCAAATCCAAGAATGCTTTTTGTGGTGTGTAAAGATAAGGAACATGTAGTAACTTCTCCAAAATGGATATATTTTTCAAGAAAATCCCAAAGTACTGAGTTAAGTGCTCCTTCTTTCCTGTAACACTTTTGAAATGTTAATTTATCCATCTAGTACATGTTTCTATCTAGCGCACTTTATGTTACAAAGTACAACTTATTAGTTCTGATCCCTCAAGAGCTGATGCTCTAACTACATATTGTTTTCACAGAAAAGTGAATTTAGGATTATCTAATATACCTCATTAATATTATGATAGAAATTACAGGCATCAAAATAATGTACATTACTCCCACATCTTTCACCTCACTGTGCAGTCAGCCAAATTATATATTTATTAATTTTGTTAAGCTGGCCTCATGAGTCAATAGATTGAATAGAGTCTCTGTTAATTAAGTTTGCTGATGAAATGACTAGAAGCCTGGAGAATAGCTCTGGAATTAAAAATGAGTTTAACCAGCTGGAGGGGATTTTTGCATTGGATAAGTATTGGACCAGATGACCTCTGTGGTGTTTTTGAGCTCTGATATTCTATAAAAGACTAAGAAATCAATACAACAAGAATTTATACAAAGTAAATTCAGTATATAAAGTTAAATGGGTTAAATTTGTATCTACAGATAATCAAAATTAGAAATGAGTGGTTATACACAGGCATAGTTTTAGATTTTACTGGTAAAGTAACTTAGGTTAGGCTGATTTAATTATGATCCTCAGACATCTTGGTTTCTAAAAATCTTTTCTAGAGAATAATTTTTACTGTGTACTGGGGACTAAGTAGGTGTTCCACAAAACCTTTCTTCTCCTTGCCACTGAGCAACATTAAATTTTTCTACAGCTAATTGAACTCCTGTAACCAAGTTAAATTTTTCCAAATAGAATGTGATTAGTAGTGACATACATCAATTTCAGGCTTTCCCCATACATGAAGTCCTTATCCATTTTCTCTTTTAATGGGACACTGTCATGGAGAGACCTCCAGGGATTCCTTCATTGTTCCGTACTAAAGATGGACTCATTCATAATAGACACAAACCTATGCACACATGTTTTTCCTGTTTTGTTTTTTGTTTTTTGTTTTTTGTTTTGAGACTGGGTCTTACTTTGCAGTTCAGGCTGGCCCTGAGCTCACTATGTAGCCCAGGAAAGCCTGGAACTCAGCAATCCTCCTGCCTCTGCCTCCTGAGTGCTGGGTTTACAGGCGTGAGCCACCACGCCCGGCACTGTGGTATGTGGTATTGATGGCTGGTGGGCGTGAGTCACCACGCCCAGCATTGTATGTGGTTACTGGCGAACTCAGGACCTTTCACTGCAAGGCAGGTGCCAGAACCACTGAGCCAAATCTCCAGGCCCCACATGTATTTTTTTAATGTACCTTTTTAAATGGCAGAAATCACGAATAAGATTTCAGGAAAAAAATAAAATATGCAAAATATTGCATATTTTATTTTTTTCCTGAAATCTTATTCCTATAAAAGAATACTCAACCTCATTAGTTATGAAGAAAATGAAAGCTAAACTCAGTGAAATATCATTAATTACTTTCAGAATTGCTAAATTTAAAAATAACATATGATGCCTAATGATCAGATCATGGAGCAACAGAGTGCTTGGATTCTGACAGTAAGGATGGAATTTGATTGTGATCATACTCTGGAAGCTAATCATATCTACTATATGTGAACAGCAATTCTATTCCTAGATACTTTGCCAAGCAGAAACAATACATATACTCAAAAAATGCAGGTAGATATATGTTGAAAACTTTGTTAATAAACTGTGAAAACATGCTGATCTAATGATAGATCTAAGACTGAATAAGTAAACAGTGATATTTTGATATAGAATAGCATAGAAGAAAAAAACTCCATTATTTCTGTTGTGTACTGAGCAAGCCCCCCCACCCCAGGATGTATATACGTAATTGAATTTATACAAATTTCTGAAGATGGAAAAATAGGTCAAAGCAAAAGGATTTGTTTTCAAAGTATGTGGCAATAGGGATGGTACCTGGACATACATGAAGCTAAAAGAAGGTTCTGGAATGCTGGGAATGGTGTATATTTTTATTTCAGCTATAATTAAATTACTGTGTTTGTAAAATGTCATGGAGTTTTAAGGCTAAAATTCAGAAAAGCATTTCTTTTTAAGTTTACAAAAACAGTTATAGTCTAATGAGTCTGAGTTAAATGTAACAAATATATAACTGAGATTAAAACAATAGGCATGCTACACAATTCTCTTTCTCAAGGGGAGTCAAATGGTTTAAACATAATCATGGCCAAAGGCAACCTTCAGATTAGTTGACCTTTGCAGATCCCTTTCAGCCCTATAATCCTAAAATACTTCTTACTAGTGTGGTTTTCCTTAAAGCCTCTTCTGTCCTTCTATTTCTCTGGTATTGAGTTGTACAGGACTGAATATAATACTCCAGGGGGCTTCTCACAAGGGCAACATAAGTAGAAAGTCTGTCACCTCCCTAATAGGTAATGTGATAGAGTTGTATCCAGTGGGAAATCTCCATGACACTGCGTACAGACCCGCTCCAGTCAGATAGATAATGAAAGGTCATATACAATTTTCTTTCTGCTCTCACCTCTGGATATTTTCACATTATTTCTTCACAAGTTTTCCTTTACCTTGCATGCTTCACAGTAGATTTATTCTTCTTCCCCAAGAGGTAAAAATTGACTTCCCTTTTGTCAATTTCAGACCAATCTTTTAAACATTCTAAGTACATGGGATGAAGAGTACTAGAGATTTCAAGAAACTCTTTAGGAAATATCAGTGGGTGCTTTGTCACTACCTAAACAAGTAGATTAATTAACCAAATAAGTTATTTTGCTTTGGTTTATAGTACCGTTGGATATAGACTATTGTACAGAGAAATACCTCAAAACAGTTATGATATCCAAACTACTGTATATTAGTGTTCTACGGATGCAGCCATAAAAGAGAGTCTAGAAAAGAGATAAGGGAAATTTTAACTACCAAAATTTGAAATATTACTCATTAAAATTCATAGGAATTATGCATACTATAATTACTACTTTAGAACCCTTGATTGACATCTTGAATATTTTTTAAATGAACCATTTCTTTACTAAAGATCACTATAGTATAAATAAAATCATTACCCCTAATATATTGCTTCTTTGAAATAAAATGTAATACTGATTCTTTTAATTGATGAAATGTGCTACATATATTTTGCTTTGGTACTCTCAAAAATCTCAAAAAGACAAGAACCAGCTAGCTTTTTGTCAACACAGATATTTCAGTAGTATTTTCACTTGGAGAATTTAGTGGGTATGAGAAGCCTATTATTTCCATTAGCTTATCAAGAAAAACACTTTCTCTGGAGAAATAGGAGTAAACTCACAGATTTGAAGACATCTACATTAATTGACAATATAACATTTGTTCCCAGATTTGAAGGCTCTCCAAAGGCTGTAATTTTAGGACACCCATTCAAACTTTATGTCACTGAATGGTTTGGGGCAAGTGCAGACAAACAGCATTCCACTAACAGTGTGCATCTGTGTATACAGAAATCTCAAAATGCAGCTAATGGAATCTCAGCATGAAATCAAAAAAGAGTTTTCCAAACTCGTTAGAGCTGTAGGTTACTCCAGTGTAAAAATTGATTTTTCTCTGGAAAGTAAAAATCTAACTTTATAATGTAATCAATCATTGGGAAAATGTAACTATTTCTAGTACATTTAGATATACAACTTATCAATTCACAATTCATAGAAAATGCTCATACGTTTCATTTATTCATTTAAAAATGATTTTTTAAAAAGATTAAACTATGTAAAACCTATACAAATGCAGATTTTATTAGCAATAAGTTTTCACTGAAACCATATTTCCTATTTTGTTCAACAGAAACATGACCTCATTTCCTATTTCCATCAGAGTATCTAGCCTCATCTTTCTTAAAGTAGAAAACCCAGGAAGTATTTTTTATTGTCCCAGTTTTTCAAGGATCTCTGGGTGAAAAACACGGTCCCAATTAGTTTAAGAAATCACATCCTTTTATGGAGATTTGTGAACACTGCTTCATAGACCTTAAGGAGCACCTTCACCACCTGTAAATCATTCAGTGTTTTACACAAGTCAGAAAAGAATCTTTATTAGTGCCCATTTCATGTACTGTATTCATAGAACTCATGTCGTAGATGTCTTCTGCTTGAAAGCTATTCCTAACTGGTAGATGGCAGACTTCAAAATAGCTGCCAACTTCCTGCTTCCTGCTATTCACATTCTGTGATCTTTCCCTTGAGTGTCGGCTAGACATACCAAATCAATTCTAACAAATAGTATACAGGAAAAGTCATGGGAATGTCCTTTCCAAAGGAGATTCTGAAGAAAAAACTACAGCCTCCCCCACTAGAGCTTGTTCTCTCTCCCTCGCTCATTTGCTTGTTCAGAAGGAAGCCGGTTGCCATGGCAGGAGCTACTCTACAGAGAGAACCATGTGTCTAGGAAAGGAGAAGAGTCTCTGGTCAACAAACAACACAGAGCTAAATCTGCTGCCTAAATTCAGAGAAGTTCCTACCAACAATCATGAAGCCACAGAAGTTTGGGAGGAACTGGATCCTAAGGCCAGGGTCGCAGAGTTTAGAATGAGATTTCTCCCTGAAGGCTTCCATGAGCCACAAGGGTTGAAACCCTGCCTAGGGGTCCCCAGGCAGAGGCACCCCTCAAAGTTCTACTCAGGTTCTAAATACACAGGATTTCCACATCATAACTGTTTGGGGGTATTTCTCTGTAAGACAGACTAAAACAGTGCTATAATTTTTGCAATCAACTTGTCTTATGAATCAAGTCTGAATTTTAAAATGCTTTGATAGTGTTTACAATTATTGACGTTCAGTAATGAATACATTGGGCTTTATGATACTATTTATCTCTTTATGCTGCAAAAATAATTTTAAACTGCTTTCTGTAATGATGAAACAAATTCACATTTTCTTTTTCCTCACATTAAGCATTAGTTTCTTTTGCATTTTAGCTTTTCCCATTTATTTTTGGGTGTATGATAATTAGATACATTTGCCAAACACAACCTGACATTTTAAAAAAAAGAAATCTCTCCCTTAAGAGATTTCTAAAGATCTAGGCTCTGAGAGGTAGAGATTTCTAGCTCTAGGTAACAAGTCTGGACTTTATAATTAAGCAAACTAGGTTCAGTTGCTGTACAAATAGTTAATATGATTCTTAAGTTTTTAATCTTTAAAATTGATTTAATAAAAGTAGCTTCAGTGGCCTGTGATAGAGTACAAATATAATTGTAACTATCATTTCATAAGTATTTACTATGTATCTGGTAATTACATTTCTTGCTTTATTTCATATACACCTTTAAAAAGCCAATAAAATAGATTATCATTTTTTTCTACTTATCAAGAGAAAACCAGGCACCTCCGTGTCCTTGTAGCTTTTCAAGGACACACAGATGAAGCAGGGAACTGAAGAGAGATTTAAACAATATATTATATATCTAAGATACTATCTAGCATGCAGCAATTACTGTATAATTTATTTTTCTTTATTACTTTCATGCAAATAGATTTGGGTGGCAGTGAGATAACTATCTGTATGTGTCAAATTTCTATTGATATATACTCTCTACCTATCCAAAAATCTCCATTTCCTAAAGTAACAAGCATGAGCACATATTTCATTCTTCCAAGTGCATCCATTGGCTGAAAAAGATTAGGCTTCAACGTCATTTATTTCCCCTTCTAGTTTGTAAGGTACTGGGGAACACCTTTCGTATATCAGATGGAAGAATCTCTTAGGAAGATGCGCTAAAGTATGAACTGTTTCATGAGCTCTCAACTCAGGACTGGCATATCATCACTCTTCCATTTCCAACTGCAGTCACACTACCAAACCAACGTCAGTGAGTGCCTGTCCAACAATGAACCACGTAAGAGAGAAAGAAGAAAGAATTTTAAATAAATAATAAAATGTACCATAGCATTTTTTGAGGTGTTCTAAAATAAGTAAGAGTAAATATTTGGGATGCTTAAAGTTTGAATTATAGATCTTCAAATTCGAAAGTATCAGCACAACAAAGGTGCTTCTGAGCTCTTAGGGATTTTGCTGATTAAAATGTCTACTAAAACAGTTATGTTTTTTAAAATCACCCAAGCGGTTCCAGTGCGTTAGCTCAGTGGTTCTGGCGCCTGCCTCGCAAGCTCAAGGTCTTCAGTTCCATCCCCGGAAACCACATACAATGCTGGGCATGGAGACTCACACCCACCAGCAATCAATGCCACATACCACAGTGCCTAGCGTGGTGGCTCACATCTGTAATTCCAGCACTCGGTGGTTCTGGTGGCTGCCTCACAAGTGGAAGGTCCTGAGTTCAATCCCAGTAACCACATACAATGTTGGGCGTGGAGACTCACGCCCACCAGCAATCAATACCACATACCACAATGCCAGCCCTGGTGGCTCACACCTGTAATCCCAGCACTCGGAAGGCAGAGACAGGAGGATTGCTGAGTTCAAGGCTTTCCTGGGCTACATACTGAGCTCAGGGCCAGCCTGAACTACAAAGCGAGACCCCGTCTCAAAAAAAAAAAAAAATCACCCAAGTTTAAACAAGTATAGAGGTTGTATACATGCATGAGAACTCTTCCATGATTCCTCACAGTAATACCAATGGCTCTAAGGTAATACCAATTATTACTGAACTACTTTAAGAAAGTAAGGATGCTGTGAGTTTAAGTCACTGTAAAGGAAAGTGCTTTGCGTTTTCTAGATATTTCAGACTAAAAGGTTTCACAATTATACATCTGTAGAGTTCATCTCTACAGATAAACTGACATTTATCTTCACCAGTTTTGATGTCTGATCTCTTGAGCACAACACAATTTAAGGAACAGTGTTATGGTTTATATCTAAATGCTCCCTCAAAGCCTCACCTGCTCATAGTTAGGCCTTTTGGAAGGTGACTGAATTGAGGTGGTGCAATACTCATCAGTGCATGAGTCCACTGACCAGTTTATAGCTAAGTGTGATCTGGGAACTGAAGCCAGGTTGGAGAAAAAGGGTCACAAGGCAGGGTGAAGGTATGGCTGAAAACATACCCCTGATTCCTGAGTGCACATTTATGGTGCAGGCAGCTGTGTGGAACCTGTACTATGTAAGTCTGAGAAGTAAGTGCAGAGTAGCCATAAAGGACACCCCAGAAAGGGAACAACACAAGGTAACAATCAAGATGTAGTTAGGTATGAATTTGCCTCAAAATGCCTCAAACAATAAGGCATTTTGTTGATTCCTCTATCTGATAGTTCAGATAAATTATTCATTTAATCTAGAAGGTATGTCAATATTCCTTTTCCTATA
>PVIC010028245.1:0-23344 GCA_004025085.1 Thryonomys swinderianus
TGGGGCTGCTCAAGTCGGAGATCCTGTACGCGGACTGGGGAAAGGTAAACACAGGGCCCGCGGGTCCGCTGGGGTCTTTGCCAACCTGTGGTCCAGGGAGGGAAGTCTGCAGATGCCTCCAGGACTTGCCCTCCTGAAGGGAAAGCTGAGAGCTGCAGACGGGGGAGGAAGGTGAGAGTCGGGGGGAGGGGCCCGGGGAACCGGAAGCACCCTGGGGCAGGCTGGCGGCCTGGGAGACGCCCACGTGCCTGTTACAATTTGTCATCACCTCCAGACCGACCTGGCCTTTAGTCACTCCCCTGTTTTTTGCTGCCTGGGCCTTGGAAAATGGTATCAAGGCTTCTGATATCGCCGAAACGGCAGCAAGTCCAGGACCTCAATCCTGACTTTTCCTACCTGTGACAGTGACCTGTACAATGAGCTCCTTACACTTTTCCCCAAGCTGGTGCCACGCAAAGCCATGAACCCCGCTAAGCCAGGGCTGCCCAGTGTGAGCAGAGACCCTTGTCTTGATAGATGTGTGACGCTTCCTTGAGAGTTAAAGTGAACCATCCACCCTGCACACCTGAGCTGATGTCCCCGAAGGCGAAAGGGCTCAGGAACATGGCAGTCGCTGGCCCTGGCCTTCTGCCTGTACCCATTGCCTGGCCGGGGACCTGGGACAGGCGCCCGCTGCCTGCGGGTGTGTCCAGGGCAGTGCCGCTCTGGTTGGGGTTGGAGCCTGTCTGGGGAGAAGTTGCTGAGGCTCAGGGAGGACCAGGCAGGGGACAGCCTGGACCCCACCCTGTCCCATCCCGCTGCCTTCTCCCTGCTTCTCCTAGAACAAGTGTCCACTGCCGGAGCAGCAGAAGACAAAGGGAAAGGAGGCGGCCTAGGAAGACAGCCCCGGGGAGCCCCCAAGGGGCCACCTCCTCCCGCCTCTGGGCCTGTTTTGTTACTGTGACAATAAAAATCCCTTTGGGGACCTTCTGGCCACCAGTCGGTTCACACACTCACTCTGTTGTTGTGTGGGACCCGGGCCAGGTCTGGAGAGGTCCAGGGCTGGCTGGAGGACCTCGTGGGGAAGAGCAGCCCCACTGGGGCGGCAGCTGGGCTGGGGAGGGCTACGGTGGGGGGTGGAGCAGAGGCCTCAGTTGGCACAGCGTCTCCATGGATGTGCCCTAGGCCTCCTAGAGACTTCAGAGTCAGGGGCACTTGGGGATGAATGTGGCTCTGTAAGCCAGTTGACATCCCCCTCACTAATGTGTTTGGAGCCCTGGGGATGAAGCCTCATCACGGCCTGTCCACTTGGTGGTCAAAGCAGAGCTAGAGTCCAGTGGGGAGGGGCCGCCTCCTCCTTCTGGCAGGGGCTCAGTGTCCATGGTCCCTTGTCACAGGGAAAGCAGTGCCCCTAGGTGGAGCATGTGTCTGAGGTCTCTGGCCTCAGCACAAAGGGCTCGCCCTGATCTGTGGAGCAGAGAGCAAAGCTAGGGAAACAGGCTGGCCGAGCAGCAGGTCCGCGGAGAAAGCTTGGCTGGGCCTCCCCCATCCTCGCCCTCCAGCTTGACCCCAGAAACCACAAGTCCACCACATACAATACACACACGCTGCTGGCTTGGAGAACGTTTTTGTGTTTAGCATCATCTTTCCTTTGCTCTTGTAATGAAAATAGATTTTCAATGCCTCACATATTCAAAGGTCTGCCATGCGCACATTGCAGGGATGCTGAGGTACATGCTGCTAAGGGTGGGGGCGGGGCAGCTGGCCTAGGGGCCCAGACGGGGGCCTGGCAGGTAGCTGGTCACTAGTCCAATGCCACTGAGGCCTGGGGGAGAGCCCAGGCCTCAAGGTGAGGTACAGAGAGGGACGGTGGTGCATGGCTTTATGGGTCCTGTGGGTGTGATTCTGTCCCATCAGGCTCACAGGGGAGGCCTATGCAATCAGGCAGAGGTTGGGCACGTGTCACCCTATGGCACTAAGTCCCATTTGTCTCCAAATGCCTCTCTAGGAACAAAGTCTCTGGCCAGGCCGTTCCCAGAGATGTATATCAGAGTGGCTGGTCCCGGGCAGAGACACATTTGGTCCATCGTCACTGCTCTTCCTTTCAGAGAAGGAGCCAAGACAGGATGACTCCCCAGCATGAACACCGTGCACATGTGTATATAAACTACGCGCGGTACTGGTGAGAATGGACAAGCCAGAGGTGGCTCCCAGCAGCTCCGTGTGGACAGATGGGCCTGGCTCCCAGCAGCTCTGGGACAGGCTGGTGCCGGGAAGGCCCTCCTCTACTGAGAGCTGACGCTCTTCCATTAGGAGTACACTAGTCTGAGTAGGAGGGTGACGATCCTGGAGGAGCAGCAGTCTGGATCCCATATCCCCTCTGTCTGGAGCCTCCAGGGAGTCAGAAGAGGCAGGAGCCCCGCAGGCCGTGGGCCTGGCGCAGGTCCGCGGACAGTGAGCGGCGCATCTGCCTGGTGGTGGAGCGCACACTCTCGGCAGCCTGCACGGCCCGGCTCAGGGCCCTTTGCAGCTCTTCCAGCTCATCCAGGTCCAGCTGGATGGAGTGCCGGTGTCCTCGGGATGGCCGTGAGGGGGCCATGGGGGCTGAGGTAGGTGCTGGGGGTGCATAGTACCTACGAAGAAAGCAAGCAGCTCATTAGCCCCGAGCTGGCTGGGTAACACCAAGGAGTCTTCCATTCTAAGCCCCAGCTAGGCCTCTGCGTCCTACCCTCTGGGTCTCAGTCTTTTTTTGCCTACAAAATGGGAATAATAAACACATAAATGGATGTGCCGGAAGGAGCACAGAAGAGAACAGAGTGTTCAGGATGGGTCGTTCAAACCACTCATTCCTCAGCCAAGGCTAACTGAGCATCTGTTTTGTGTCTGCTCTGTAGTTTCAGGGAATGAACAGCACTGATCTTGCCTTTCAAGAGCTTTTAATCCCAAAACCAGATTTAGGGAGACCAACGTCCCACTGAGGGCTCTGCCTCACATGGCAGAGACTACACCCTGCCAGAAGAGAAACTGAGGCTGAGAGGGCCAGGAAGGGGAGAGAGAACCCCAGAGCAGCCATCGGACTCTAAGCCTGCACCCCTCCTGCCTTGGTGCTCTAGGCTCTCTGCAGGGTGTCTGGTCCCACGGCACACCTGGCACACATGGCATACTTGGCCAGAAGGGACTCTGGAATAGAAAAGACTTCAGACAAAAACTGAGGACACTGAAAGACTATGGCAGCACAAGCCTGGCACTCTTTAGTCCCTCCAAAAACCCATGGATGTATGAATGTTAGATTGCTTATGGTGGCATGTGTACCACATGGATGCAAGATGTGAGGAATAGGGATGACTGAATGGGGAAAGCGATGTTCACACAACCTCTCTATTATTCGCCAATTTCCCAATTCCAGAAGTGCTCCACAAAAGAAAGTCTATTCAAAATGAGTAAATTCTCATTACAGGCTTGCCAAGAGGAAATGGAAGATGGTTGGGGTTCTAGGTCCCTGGGAAGATCCGAGCTCCCAGGGGGCAGGCCCTCTTGGCAGTGTCCTTCATGTGGACTGCTCAAGGTGGAGCACCCTCCCACTCCAGAGAGACTCAGGGTGTGTTGAGTGACTATAAGAGTGTCAGGCTTGGGCTGCACATTGTCCACACAGGCTAGACCACAGAGCACACTGAGCCTATCTCCCCTAACCCAACATGGGTGGGCATGCTAGTGTCTCCAGCAGTTCAGAAACAAGGCCAAGTGGGTGGAAGGGAAGACTTACACCGAGGATGGAGGATAAGGCATAATGGGCACCGAGGGGATGTAGGCAAAGGCTGGAGGAGCTGGTGATGGGGGTGCAGCTGCCAGGTACCATACTCCAGGGGGCGGCCATCCTAGGGATCCTGCCCGCCTGGTCCTCTGCCTAGAGCTGGAGGCCCGAGGAACATCTCTTCCTGTGGCTGGTTTGTCTGCCCCTGCTGGGAAGGGGACATCACAGAGACACAATCTGACCACAGGGGAAAGTGCAGCAGAGAATGGTGGGTCCCAAGCACCCACCCTCTGTGGGGTGGCAATACTTGTGCCCATCCGTCACACCCCAGCTTGATTAGCCAGACCCCAACCAAGCCAAGCAGAGCCCCAGCACTTGTTCCCACCAGAGGTGGCTGAACTGGGGCCATTTTCCTCTGGAGAGGGTCCTGCTTGGCCACACTGAGGACACTGGAGGGTATCTCTGGTCGACAGGTGCAGTGGGTCACTGGCTGCAGCTCCTGCAAGAGAGGTAAAAGAGAATTCCACATGGAACATCAGTCACCAGCCCCGTGGAGACCCCCACAGCTCTGAGATTTCCTTGGAAACTGCCTCTTCCAACCAGGGTCAGTATGAATGGCTGTCATGATGGTGAAAGATGGCACAAGCTGCCCATTACTTGATCAGACCCCACTGGCCACTGGGCTGGTTGCTGTGCTCACTCCAAATTCTAAGGTAGAGAAACCAAGGCTCCAAGAGTATAATGGTTTAGATCTAGCAAATCCCTTGAGAGTCTCATGGGCACAGAAGTGAGGCTTTTAGAGGTGACTGCATCATGGAGTTGCTTTACTCATCACTGAGCTGACTCATTGATGAGTTTACAGCTGAATATGCTTTTAGGAGATGGGGCCTTGTCAGAAGAAGAGTGTCCCCTGGGCTGTGCCTTTGGAGGGTGGTCTCCCTTCCTCACTCCTCTTGTCTCTGCTTCTTGGACACCATGAGGTGGGCAGCTTTTGTACACTGCGAAGGTTACCATGATAGTCATGCCTTGAAGCCAGCTCCATATGGACTGACTCCCCAAAACTGTGAGCCAAATTATACACCTTTCCTCCTTTAAGTTGTGAGTAATGAGTGTTATATACCAGCAGTGGGAAAGCTGATTAATACAGAAATTAGTACTGGAGAAATGAGGTCATTGCTGTGACTATACCTCGCTATGTAGGTGAAAAACCTTTGGAACTTGTTTGTGGAAAGAAATTGAAAAGGTCTGGAGACAAAAGTTAGAAAAGCCCTAGAATGCGTTCAACATATCTTTTTTTTTTTTTTTTTTTTTTGAGACAGGGTCTCGCTTTGTAGTTCAGGCTGGCCCTGAGCTCACTATGTAGCCCAGATAAGCCTGGAACTCAGCAGTCCTCCTGTCTCTGCCTCCCAAGTGCTGGAATTACAGGATGAGCCACCATGTCTGGCACTGTGGTATGTGGTATTGATTGCTGGTGGGTGTGAGTCACCACGCCCAGCATTGTATGTGGTTACCGGGGATCGAACTCAGGACCTTGCACTTGCGAGGCAGGCACCAGAACCACTGAGCTAAATCTCCAGCCCTTCAGCATATCTTAATAAGAGATTCTGGTCAGAGCACAGAAAACCAGAATGCTGATAGGAATGAGGACAGTAATGGCCAGGTTCATGAGGTTTCAGGACTGCACCGGCAGTTGTACTAGAGGCCATGTGTGTTATGGATGCTCTGGTAGAAGAGCTATCTACATTTTGCCCATGTCTTGAGAATTTGCAGGAGACTATGATTAAGGGTAGTAGACTCATTAATCTGGTGTAGAAAATGTCAACAGCTCAACATTTACCTTGTGATATGGGTACTGTTGGCTTTTTTAGTCAGATTTATAGTGAGAACCACAGCAAAAGGCAGAATATAAAAAATATTAAAAAGTTCAACTTTGGCCCAAAAGGAACCATCTGTAAAGATGAAAGAATGTGCAGAGATATGGTGGTGAAACATCAGGCCATGCAGGATACAGACCTGGATTCAGATCTTGCCTCTCCCACTTGTACTTAACCTCTCCAAGCCATAATTGTGGATTTAGTAACATTGCATAAAAGTATAAAGATTAATGTAGATAAAATGCTTGGCATGGTTTCCTACATACAGTAGAAGTTTAGTAAACTGCAGCTCCATTATTATTGCGATTGTTGCTTCAAAAAGGGCGCAGAGACCATTCTTACTTTTCCATCTCACTTTGGATGTGGAACCCAAGGCTCAGAGAATACAGGAACTGGCCTAAGATCACACAGCAATCAGTGAAAGAAATGAGACTAGGACACAGAACTTGGATTCTCTCAGGCCACTGTTGTCCTACCACTTGTCACTGTTGGGTCTGGGGTTAGGACAAGGAGTGCAGGAGGATGGAAGGGACATGAGACATTGTCACTGCTGGCAGCTGCCCTGCTGCCTACCTGCCCACCAGGAGCTCAGGAAGGCCTTAAATGATGGAGAGCAGCCCTGCAGCAGGAGGTGTTACAAGCTAGAGCTGGCCAAACCCAGTAAAACCCTTCCCCTTGTCTATGCCTCCTACTTCAGGGCAAGCAGGCCCATGCCACCCAGCTGTACACCCCTGGACCAAGTAGCTATAGCCTCAGTTGTCCTGTCTTCTATCCCTTACCTGTGTCCTGGGTCCTAACAGGCTGGCAGTGGGCACAGGAGGCTGAGCCACTGCCTCTCAGGATGGCCTTGGGGGACAGCACATGGTACTCCTGGCCTGGGAGAGAAACAAAGCCATCAGCACCAGCCTCCTGTGCAGACACCTGTGCAGGGAGGATCCTAATTTTGTAGTCACACTCCTTTTCCTCCCTTAATAGTCTCTTTCTGTTTGTCTCTCATCTGAGTACACATATACCATATGCGCATGTGTATGCACATACACATAGAAAACATGCCTCTTCCACCCTCAAATCTCAAAGACCTAAAGGTTATTTGGAGCCACTAAGAGAAGATTCCTGATGATTCTCTTGCCCATACTGGAGCTAAGCTGTGTGAAGCAAACATGATAATCACTATACTATGGAAACCCATTAGGGCTGTACTGGGTGGTCACACTTTGTGCTGAATATGGTTCTGGAGCCATAGACTGCTGGCCTCCCTTATTGTAACTACTTGGTCTCTGTCATCTCCCTCATGACACATTCTAGAGAAGCCTCATTCCCAGCATGCGTCATTCCCAGTATTCATGGGTGTGGAGATGTGGACAGTGGCTCTTCTTGCTCAGCAAGGTGCTGGTGATGGCCACACTGGACTTACTGCCATTACTTATGGATATTTCCTTTGCTGGGCAGTCAGGTTCATCAAAGTGGAAACCAAGTACATATTCTTTCTAAGTGTTAAGCACTTGAAAGTACTACTAGGTGGTACTGCAGGCCACACTCAGGTAAGGCCAGGTGCCTAGTTGTGAGCAATGTTAGCTGCTGGGAACTAGAACCTGAGGCTAAGGTAGGCGCAAAGGAAACAACATTCGGTATCCACCCAGGTCTGGGAGGTCATATGACCCCAGGTCATATGACTGGCTGGTTAACCAATAGTTAGGGTCTTCCAGAGCCAGCCCTGGCTGGGGGAGTGAAGACTGCAGATGCCCAGGTACACGGAGCCCCAAAATGACATTTCTCCCATCACAGAACATCAGGACTGATGGCCCACTAGGCACATGGAGAGGTGACCCCTGGCAGAGAAGTCCCCTGGGGACTACACTCATGCCAGCTGCCCCCCTGGCCCACCTGTGTACTGGCCCTGAAAGGAGACCCTGTCTGGCCATCTTGTTCCTCTCGTGCTGTCTCGAGCTGCCCGGGGACGGTCCTCAGTGCTCCTGATGTTCCCAGGTGGCAGCTGTGGGGAGGGGGACTCAGACTCCGAACCTGGGGTGGAAAGAGAAGGGCTTCAGAGCGGGTGCTGTGGATGCCATGTACTCCAGGCAGGAGCCTGTTGCAACTTTGGGCTCTAGCACGATGTCCAGTTCTTACCGCGCTTTGTCTCCCGGGAAGACAGCCCACACCCCTGGAATCCTGACTCTGAGCCAGGCTTGCCTGGACCCCTCATACCCCTTCTCAGCATGTGAGGGGTACACCCCATTACTACTGCGCAGTGAGCAATCTGACCACTCCGCAGGGGGACAGCCGGGCCAGTGGTGAGCAGGGCTGGGGTCAACCTGCTGCGCCCCCATCAGGCTAGTCTGGGTGCTCCTCCGGGCTCAGGGTCCTCACCTGCAGGTGGTGGACAGCACACCCCACCCTGCAGTGGGGACCAGTGAGGCGTGTTCACAAAGCCTGTGAACAGTGGTGTGTCACACATGGTGGCTGCTACTAGATGTGGGTCATGCCTTGTGCCCCAGTGGCTCCCAACGTGTCACCAGTGCCCTCTGATCTTCTGCCACGGAGCTGCTGGGGTCCTGGCTACTGAGCTAGCGTGCCTTTCACGGCCTCCTGAAATCAGTTCCGGCTGGCAGTCACTTACTCAAGGACACTCGGGGCACCGCCCGAGGCATGGAGGAGGACCGGGCACGTCGCCTTCCTGCGGACCACGCTTGCTCTGGACCTTCAAGCTCCCCGCAGAACCTCTCTGTAGATTTACTAGCGACAGAGAAGAGAGACAGCGTCACTGGATGAGGGCCCAAGCAGCCCTCAGCTGAGCCAGGAAAAGGCCAAGCTGGAGAACGCCTGTGACACAGTGAGAGGAAGGGCATGGGTGGCTCAAAGCAGACTCAGTCGGCCTCATGGGTAATGGCTCTGGGCCTCTCTGGCCCTCAGCTTCCTCATCTGGCAAATGGGGTGATAAAAGCAGGAACTACAGCAGACAACTGCAAGGGGTGAAGGGAATATATCCGGAAAACCCTTATCCTAGGCCCTCCATGGAAACACTCAGAAGTGAGCTGATTTTACAAGCCTTCCTCACAAATGGCTGCTGACTGAGTGTGTAAGCAACCTGAAGGTCTTGCTGTTCAGTTAGCTGGGGAATTCTGGAATGTTCCTTGTGTAATGCTTCATTACTAATGTGCGACTTTAAATGTTCTTTTTTGCATCAAGTACTACACTGTCAAATATGACAGTGAAGACACGATAGCGTGAAAGTGAGACAGAGCGTATCAGCAGTGGTTGAGCCACTGTGGCCACAGGGAGTCAGGGGCCTGACAGTCTGTTCTCAACAGATCCACCAGCACACAGAGGTCACTCACCTGCCACTGTGAGAACCCCATGTGGCTGAAGCATTCAAGGGTCGGTCCCGGGTTCGGCCGGGGCGGTCAGAGGCAGACTCCAGGTGCATTGGGCTGCCCCGGGGAGGCTGTTGCAGGCTGTCCTCTAGCCGCAGACGGAGCCGGGACACCTCCGCTTGCAGCTCACGGATGGCCTGGCTGGGGTGGGGGTGGGACAGAGTACCGAGCAGATGCATGAGGATCAGAGCCTCAGAGCCCCCGTCCTTCCCGGCACAGAGGCCCTCACCGGGCTGCGGCAGGCACGGGCTCTCCTTCTGCCCGCAGTGGAACTTTCCATGCTTCTTGCTACACATCTGGACACCTGTGTTCAGTCCCTGCATATTCTGTGAGCCCCTCAGAACCTCCCTTTGAAGTGCGCCCTCCCAACCATGGCAAGTTCCCAAGAGGCAGATGAGGCTGCCCTGGCTGAGGGTCCCCTTGAAACTCTGCACCCTGACTGCCTAGCCTTGGGTCATCTTTCCTTCTCTTCCTTTCTCCCAAGAAACCCCAACAGTGCCACTGGGCCTGGGTACTCTTTCCCCTGGTTTAGACTCCTCTCCTGCCCACCCCCCACTTTCCAGTTGGTCAGCTTTCCACTCCTGACACTCATCCTCACACCTGAGGCACTGGCAGGCGGGAACCAGGTTTCCCCGTGTCCTGGCCCCGATACCCTCACACCTCACGGGCCCCAGAAGCATCACTGAGCTGTCCGCAGGCGGTCAGGGGGAGCGGGGTAAGGGGTGTGCATGGAGCACAGGCGAGGAGAATCGGGGTGCTTCCCAGCACTACAGGCCTGAGCGGCCGGGGGCTGCTGGGACCCTGGGAGACCCCCACACTTAACCCACCCTGTTGTCCGGAAGCCAGGGCACAAGCTGCTAGACCTGGGACAGGCCGACTGTGCTTCTCTCCGCTCAGTCTCGGCCCTGCTGGGGTCACCCCGGTGGCGCTGTCGGCACCGCGGAGGTCGGTCCCACCCAGACGGCCTGCACTAGAGATGCCCCCCAAGCGTAGCTGTCCTCGGAATCCCTCTTTCCGGGGCTCCCCTCTGGGCCAGTTCTTGCCTGGTTCTGCTTCCCGCATACATGGGCTGTCTGATGAGTGTACACACGGAATGGAGACTGGCCCTGACACTGTCGCAGGCCACGTGTGCCGTGGGAGTCGGTTTCCCTGGCAATCCCCAGGGCGACGCTTGTTGGGGCTTCCTAGGCACATGAGTGGTCAGGGCGTGGCTGTGGAACAGCGGGTGCGCTGGGCACTGTTAACCCCTGAGAGCCAGGGCTCTGGCTGCCAGCCTGGAACTTGGGATAGCCACTCGGACTAGCAAGCAGCCATCGCTGCCCCTCTCTGAACTGTTGCCCATCTTCCCACCTTTGACTCTAACCCCTGAGCCCCAGCGCACACTGACACCTGCCTCTCCCTGGAATCTTCCTCTTCCGCCCTGCCCAAGCCAGGAGGACCCAGCTGTTGCCTGGCTGGGACTTGGAGTCCTTCTAGATCCTTCTTTTCCTTGGACACCTGTGGGGCAAACCAGCTTCTCAGGGGGAGTTGCACCTTCTCCCACTGTTGCTTGGCCTCAGCCTTGTGGTCCTGTGGGGGCGGCCAGAAGGTTCCTTCCAAAGCACAGACTCAACCCACTAAGACCCTCTGCCACGCTCAGGAGGAGATGGCGTGCCCACGCGGCAGCCAGTAAATGCTCCTCTGTATAAGCTGCTGTCCCAGCTGTACTCTGGCTCTAAAGGTCCCGGAAGGTCTCCTGTGGCTGCTCCTTGCAGAGCTGCTCAACACCTCGCCTCATACTCACGGGTCCAGCGCTTCGGTGGTGACAGCCACTCTTTCCCCGCCAGGGCTTTGCCTGTGCTGTCTGTCCCCGCTGCTGTACGCTCTCCGTTTCCCTGGGGCCTCCGTTGAGATGCCCTGTCCTCCTCCTGGGCCCCCAGCCTGTGCTCTCTCACCCCTCAGGCCTCTGTCAGCGCTCACTTATCACAGGGGGCCTGCAGGTTGCCGCCTCTGTCCTGTATGACAGTGGGCCTTGAAAGGCCCGGTCATTGTCTTGACCCCGTCCTCTTCCCAAGGCCTGGTTTACATAGGTGGTTGCCCTCACTGATACTGTGAAGGCTGCCGGGGTAGACACAGTGCACTTAGACCTATCCACCAAATTCCTACTCTGGCCCCGACTGCACAGGGCAATGCAACGGCACAGGTCAGGACGGCCACAGGCCCACAGGCGGCTCCCCACCACCAGAGCCGGGAGCCCATGCTGAGCAGCTATGGGGCTCACCTACTGGCCGCCTCATTCCTGTGCAGCTGGACAAGAGAGCAGGAGGAGAGAAGGGAGCTTGAGAGAAGAAACACGCAGACGCAGACAGACAGACAGACACACACACACACACACACACACACGCACATGCACATGTCGACAGATACAAAGAAAGAACCAACTGTAGAAAATGGATCCCTGGTAGATCTGTCTTGAAGGGCAGTGTTGGAGGAAGGAGAGGTCTCACCACCTCTGGGCAATTTCCTGTTGGCTGGAGGTGTCCTCAAAGTCTACATCAGTGAGGCTGCGCAGGAACAGCCCCAGTGTGGGAGGCAGGACACTTGGATCCCCAAGTGTTTTGTGGGCGGAGCCACATCCCCCAGTCCCCTCCACTGTGCCAAGCGGTTTGTACTGTGTGACTTACTCTCGTTCTGTTCTGGTCAGGAGGATGCTGGGGGAGGTCTCTGCTGGTCCAGGGGGCGGTGGGGCAGCTGCAGGGGCAGGTGTGGCTGCGGGGCTGGCTGTCTTGCTGGGGAGGACCAGTCCAGGAATCTGCTTTTGGGCCTGGAACTTGGAGCCAGGGACCCCTAGAGGCAGAGAGAGGCCAGCATGAGCTGAAGCGGAAAGGACCCTGGAGGCTTTTACAGGTGGGTGAGCTGATGGTGGCGAGTATGGTGCTCCATCCCAAGGGCCCTAGCCAGGTCAAGGACCTGCTCACCTCAAAACTGAAGTTGTGCAGAGGTCGTGCCAGGAGGGAGGGGCTCTGAGCTGCTTCTAGGACACCCCATCCCCGTTATACCAGAGACTCAAATCTTGTCGCAAAGGTCCATTGCTCCTTTCCTTGGTGCCCAGACTCCTTTCAACTCCACTGTCATCCTGGGACTGACTTCAACAATCTGACATCTTTACGCACCTACTTCGTGGGACAGCTGGAGACACTGTCCTCTGGGACAGGCCAGGGCCCAGGCCACCGTCCTGGACCAGGCACAGCAGCAACGAGCTATGGGGTGTTTAGCACTGTGTAAGGGACAGACTCCTGATATGCAGAAGGATCAGGGTGAACCTCTAGAAACCCACAGCGTGTGCAAAGCTGACACTCAAAAGCTGTGAACATTACGATTCTTTTTATACAACATTCTCATTTGTTTTGTTTTGTGTGTGTATGTGTGGGGTGTGTGTGTGTGTGTGTGTGTGTGTGTGTGTGTGTTTGATACAGAATCTCACTATGTGGTGCTGAGTGTCCCCAAACTCATGGTGATCTTCTTGCCTCAACCTTCACAGTTTTGGGATTACAGGCATGTGTCAAAATGCCCAGCATTTTTTGTTTGTTTGTTTTGTTTTCTAAGATGGTGTCCTACTCTGTAGTTCAGGCTGTCCTTGAGCTCACTGTGTAGCCCAGAGTGATCCTCCTGCCTCAGCCTCTGGAAGGCTGAGATTATAGGTGCGTATCATCATGTCCAACTCATTCTTAAATCAACAAAGTAGTACAAATGGAGAGGGGATGAGCAGTTGCTAGAGGGGTTTGGTGTGGCCATAAAAGGAGCCCAGAGACCCTGGTGCCCCTGGAGATGTTGGGATCATCACTGACTGCTCGAAGCCAGCTCTGACACTGTCCGACACTCTCCTGAGATGACGTGGGCGCAGGAGACGAGACGGCATGAGGATCTCTGTGTGCTCCTTGCCTCACAGCTGTGTGGAAATCCATGTTTATCCCAAACTGCTAATTAAAACTCGTTATTAAATGTTGAATCTTAAAAAGAGGCAAGGCCCGGGGCGGAGATTTAGCTCAGTGGTTCTGGCTCCTGCCTGGCAAGTGCAAGGTCCTGAGTTCGATCCCAGTAACCACATACAATGCTGGGCGTGGTGGCTCACGCCTGTCATCCCAGCACTCGGGAGGCAGCAGCAGGAGGATTGCTGAGTTCGAAGTTTGCCTGGGCTACATAGTGAGCTCAGGTCCAGCCTGAACTATAAAGCGAGACCCTGTCTCAAAAAAAAAAAAAAAAAAAAAGAGGCAAGGCCCCTGGAGGTGTCTGTCTGGGGAGCGGTGACAGCAGAGACTTGCCACAGGGAGCTCTGGGCTTCAACCTCACTCAGTGTCTGGTCTGGACTGTGTGAAAACTCACTAATTTATGTTCTCTCCTGTGTTTTTGTTGTATTTCAGGAACAAGCTCATGTGCATTTTCTAAAGGCAAAGCACTGCAGCACAGCTGCCCGGAAATGGACGTGTTGCTGCTGCAACGTGTGATAAAAAGGGCCTGCAACCCACGCACACGGGAAGGTGCCATTTCTGCTTTGCGTGTAAGTAAACACACACCACTAGTGCAGTGGAAAATCGTTCAGAGCTTATTTTTTGTTTGTTTGTTTATTTTTTAATTTTCTTTCCTTTTTGTCTGCCCTGTCTGCAACTTCGAGTTTTCCTGGATAAGCATATATGGTATTTTGTATCCTAAAAAGTAATGCCAGGTTGCCCATGTCTAGATGTTTCCATCGCTGCAGCCCATCTGGACCAGGTCTTGGGTGACCCAGGGCCCTGCTGGCCTAGACCCCAATACTCACCCATTGCCCCTGGCGCTGTTCTCTCCAGGTGGGAGCCAGGCGTCCTGTGCCTCGGGGTACTGCTTGTGCTGGAGAGGTGCTGCAGGGCTTGGCTCCTGGGGGTGCTGGGCACAGCCTCTCTCCTGGGCACTGGGGGAGCCCTGGCCTTGGGGTGACAGTCTCCACTGTGAGGCACAGATGCCACGACGTGCTGGACCAAGGTTCCCAGAGTGCTGGAAGACAAGGGAGGGGAGACGCGTGGTTGGTGTTGGGGCTCTACCTTCCCTGGCGGGTCCCCTCTCTGAGGGCATGCCCGGGTGCTGTGGCCTTGCCCTTTCTCAGCTGTGTAGCAGCAGACCTGTTAACTCATGGCTGGAAATAATAAAGCTTAATTTACCGTTTGGAAAACAGAGAATTTGTCTTCCTGTACATTGTGGCGCCTGTGCCCATTGTGGTGCCTCGGTCCACAGGTGGCCCCATCACTCCCCCTCACCCACGCCCACCGCCCTGCACCCCTAGGCATCACGACACTTTGGCTCCCAGGCCGTCCCAGGTGTGTGACACTGAAGGGACAGTAGAGGGGTCCGGGATACCTGGTAGGGTCCAGACAGGAGAGACGGTGCTCGGGGGTCTGGGTGAGAGGTGACACTCGGCTGGTTTC
Source organism: Thryonomys swinderianus (assembly GCA_004025085.1). NCBI lineage: Eukaryota > Metazoa > Chordata > Mammalia > Rodentia > Thryonomyidae > Thryonomys > Thryonomys swinderianus. The sequence goes on from PVIC010028245.1 coordinate 14,411, forward strand.
TGAGCCCACGAAACCGCTGTCCGTCTCGGGGGATGTCATCCAGGGCTCCTGAAAGAGGCAGGGCTGCTTTAAGTCTGAACAACTCGCCTAGGGCCCAGGGACACCCCTCCCAAAGTCTGGCCTGGCCTCCCCCGCCAGAGGCTCGGGGCCTTGCAGGGGAAGGAAGCCAGGGAGGCTGAGGGTCCTCAGGCTGAGAAGACCAGAGCCAGTGAGGCTGCCCTGAGGGTGGCGGCCTGAGCCCGGGAGAGAAGCCTTCCTGGCGGGGCGCGGAAGGGGAGAGCAGAGCTCTGTTCCCGCGTCCTCCGCTGTTGTCTGGATGCTGTGGGCTCCGCTCTCCCTGAAATGCTCAGACCCAGTGTACTAACAATACAACCCACCCACGCACAGGCCGACCTTAAGGGCACCATATGAGTCATGGAGAGCTCAGACGGGAGACACAGCCGCCTTCCCTTGCATGCAGTGAAGGGCTCCCGACCAAGTCTGTGTGCCTGTGTGTGTGTGTGTGCACATGTGTGCGTGGCTGCACACATATATGCATTAAGATGGTCTACAGCCTACGTCACATTTTAGTAGTGGGCGCTGGGCCTGCCACAGTGCAAATGACCACTGCTCGGTGGTAGCTGGGCACCAGGTGCAGAGAAATTCAGGGACAGACCGCAGCTCTCGAAGGAAGAACAAGAGTCGTGGCGGAGGCCAGGCTGCGTAGACAGCAGAGGGCATCCCGAAGGGTAGCACTGTGCCTGGCGGGGGCAGGGCCAAGAGCCCTCTGAGAGGCCAGCACACGCAAGGCTCAGGGCAGACGGCTCGGCAGGCCCAGGGAGAGGCCCGGGCTCGAGCCCACGCTTCCCTCTTGGGCACCAACCTGATGCGAAGTCCTTGGTGTGAGGTGTTCTGAGAGGCCGCTCCCCTCCAGGCTGCTCAGGCTGCTCTGGTGAGAGGCTATGGCCGTGGTGCCCACTGGGTTGGGGGGCCTGCCAGGGCCCAGAGCAGCTGCCTCAATTCTGCCCAGGCCCGGCGGGTGCCTGTTTCTGGCCTTGGATGTCTGGAAGCTTGCTGGCTTCTTAGACAGCATCTGCTCCACACTCTCCCTGGCAGGAAGGAGAAACACACATCCCTGAACTCTGGCATGCACCTGGGGCTCTGCCTGTCCTGGGACGAGCCTGGAGTTGGCATCCAGGGGTGCCAGTCCTGGCTTTACTACCTTTCAGCTGCGTGACCCCAGGCAAGGCCCTTCCCACTCTGGGTCTCATTTTTTTTTTTTTTTTTTGCTTTTTTGGAGACAGGGTCTCAACTTTGTAGTTCAGGCTGGCCCTGAGCTCACTATGGTGCCCAGGCAAGCCGCCGCGAACTCAGCAATCCTCCTGTCTCTGCCTCCCAAGGGCTGGGATTACAGGCGTGAGCCACCACACCCAGCATTATATGTGGTAACCGGGGATCGAACTCAGGTCCTTGCGCTTGCAAGGCAGGCACCGGAACCACTGAGCTAACCCTCCGGCCCGTGGGTCTCATTTTTTTAAAAATGAGGAAGTCAGCACAATCCTTTCCCATGATGTACCAGAGCCAAACACTGTCCCAGCAGAGGAAATGACATAGTGCTTTCTAGACTTCGGGGATTCGCACGCCCAGTCTTTCTGCTTCAGCCTGCCCATGGAATCCCGGTGCCTCAAAGGACTGTGCCACTAGCATCCGTGGAAATCTGTCATTTCATGTTACAAATGGAAACTAACTTTGAAAATAAGCATAAGCATAGCAGAGAGACAGCATATTCCGGGTCAATCCTGTTGCCTGCTCCTGGCTCGGGACTGAGCCCTGTTTGTGCCACCTGTGGCTGAGTCTCTGTCTCTGTCTGTCTGTTTCTGACTCTGTTTTGGTCCCCAAAACAGAGTGTGTGAGGTGTGAAGGCACAAGAGCAATATCTGCGACTTTCCGCCTGACATCACTAGGAGGACAGAGAAGGAAGAGGAGGATAGTGCCACTGTTTCGCCACCTCCACCCTGTCCAGACTCTGTCCTGAGACGCAAAGCAGCACTTCAGGTCCCCTGGGTGGCCCAGGTCTCATTGTGGAGAGATGGCCAGGCTGGCCAGTCCACAGTGGGGACAGCCGTCCAGCTCCCCAGGACACCCGCCATCCCTATGGCTCTGGGCGGTGTGGGTCACGCACGGGCTCAATGACTTACTGGGGAGGGGACCTGGGACCTTGCTGAGCCTGTCCCAGGTGCTGCCTTTGGGGAATCCTGCTGGTTTCCACTCTGCCTGCAGCTGAAATTGGCCCGGTGACTCCCAGGGTATGAAGAGGCTCGTCCTCCTCCTCCTCCTCTCCTTCTTCCTCCTCCTCACCCCTCTGGTCCTTTGCCTCCTCCACCCGCAGGGCTTCTGGGAGGGACTTCACACTGAGGTACCTGCAGAAAGAACAAAGATCGGGCTGTGACCTATGCCCCCGAGAACAGCTGTGCCCCAGGTGCCCCTTGAGCCGGCGGTAGCTCCCTGGTGGTGGCGCTCACCGCTCCAGGAGGCCATGGAAGTCCTTCTCCATTCGCAGCTCCTTGTGCCTGAGTGGGGCAGGGGAACCCCTTGGGCTGAGCTCTGTCTTGCTGCCGCCGGGACTCCCCTCTCTGTCCATGTGAAGCAGGCAGGGGCTGGCAGTGGGCTGGGCCTGGGAGATGGGCAGAGGTTAAACAAACATGGTGTCTGAGCACCTGTCAACTCCTGGCTCATGCTGTGGGCTGCAGAACAGATCCGGTTCATCCCACCAGCCCACCACCAGCTCCTCCTCCTCCCTCTCCTCCTCCTCCTCCTCCTCATCCCTTCAGGGTCTGCAAAATGCAGGGACTGGGCCATAAGATCTACAGTACTGCCTGCAGTAAACTGAACACCTATTGTGTGCCAGGCCCAGACAGACAGGATTTCTCAGCAACACTCCCCAATGTCTGTAGCACCATACAAACAGATAACAGAGGCGCCAGTGATTCGCTCCAAGTCACACAGAAGCGAACAGCAGATTCGAACCCAGACTTTCTGCCAGACTCATCTTCCCTCTTCTCTCCATTCCAGCCTGGCCGTCCCAGCCCCCGTTCCCTGCAGGATCATGGAGCCCCTCAATTGACCTCGTTCAGAGTTTCATGCTCGTGCCCATGTCCCCTCCTCTAGACGGGGAACACCGTAGAGTTTGCCCCAGCCCCAGCCCCAGGGCCAGCACTTACAGAGTGCCAAGCCAGCCTGCCCTGGCTCTGCCCACCTAACCTGCTGTCTCCTAACCTGGCTCTGACCCTCAGAGGCTCTGTGAGGCTTGAACAAGAAGCGTGGAGGCACAGGGTGGTACTTCTGTCATCTGTGTGCTTGTGCTACACTTGCCTGCAGAGGGGAGGCGCCGGGAGCTGGGTGGAGAAACACACCAGGCTTCTGCACACACTCTAGCCACATCTCCACCTGAGCACACAGCCCCCATCCCCTCAGTGCTTCAAGGAAGCCAGGCCTCACCCTTGGCCCCGCCCTCGCTGATGCTCGAAGCCCAGCCAAATGTACCTTCTAAACCTCTCTCTAGTCTATACTCATCTCTCCCTCTGCTCTGCTGTCTCCCTCATCTCAGACTGGCCTACCCACACACCTCCTGAGTCATTTCCTGCTGAAAACTGAAGAGAGTTTAAGACTAAGCTCTTGATGCTACCCAAAGCCCCACATCATGAAGCCCCTGCCTGCCTCTCCAACCACATCGCAGACCATCAGCTTCCTCACTTTCTATACATTGGCCACAGGGCCTTTGCACAAGCAGTTTCCTTGATGGATACTTTCTCTCTGCTGCACTACCAATTCCTGCTTACTTTCAGATCTCATCTAATTCTCAGTTCTTCAGGGACAGTTTCTTTGACAGTTCTACTGTCCTGACTCTATGCTCAGAGAACCCTCTAACTTTAGAGCATAGATCAAAATGATAATTAAATAACTGTATAACTAGTTCAACTGTTCAGAAAACCCCATGAGGGTGGAGGTCCCCTTCTCTGCCTCGCCCCATCTCACTGAAATCCTGCCACACGTCATGGGATTTGGCCTGTGGCCCACATTTCAGAAATAACTCATGGGAAGTGGCTGAGCGGTAAGAGCCTGCTGTTATGGACAGAGGTACCTCCAGGTGTGGGGTCTGGGTGGCTGGTGGGGACACTGGTCCTGGAGGTGCAGGCAGGGGCGCTGGTGGGTGGGGCAAGGGCCTGCCCAAGGTGCTGTCCAGAGCCACTGCTGCCCCAGCTGGCTCGAGCTCCTGTTGAGACTGGTCCACATGGCCCTTCAGCTCCTCCAGGCGGATCCCCAGGGCATAAATCTCTGCCTCCAGCTCCCTGGAAAGGGCAAATGTCAGCACCTGAAGCCTTGGGCGGTAGCAGCACTGGGCAGACCCAGGAGGCCACACCCCAGAGCAGTGACATTGGGGAGCACCACTCGGGGCCATGCAAAGTCATCCTTTGATGACACTGAGAACTAGAAAGAAAACACCGGAGTCAGGAGCCTCAGCCCTGATCACCTCTACTCTGCCCAGGCAGTGGGACCTGAAATAAATCCAACCCCTCTGCCTCAGTTTCCTCATTGTCCAGCCAGAGGTTTTGGCCTATCTCCATGGTGGCTTCCCGCTACAGTGCATAGAAGGACACAAATCCAAGTTTCCAGGTGCCCCTGTCTCAGTGTGTTGTTACTTGGCAGGTGTTTCCTCTTTGTTCCCTCGAATACAATTAAGGAGGAGGAAACAAGTGCCTTGTTCCTGGTCACTGTCCCATCTGTCCCCGGGCCGCCCCCCAGCACATACCTGCCGGGATCGAATTTCCCAGGGGTCCGTGGGGAGTCAGCAGGCTGGGGAGCAGCAGGCGGCTCCCTGCAGGCCCTCAGGTAGGCCTCCTCCAGCGCTGTGTGGGCAGCCCTCAACCGCAGGAGGCCCTGGAACAGACAGGCCGGGGCCCCTGAGTGCGAGCCCCACAGCCCGTGCTGCAGGCACAGAGGACGGACAGCTTGTGGGGTGAGAACCCCCGGGGTGCGGGCGGGGGCAGGGAACCTCTGGATGCTGCCTGCCTTGGGACACCTCTGCCCTCTGAACTGCGTGGTGCAGGCAGGACTGAGGGCTTGGCACCAGCCCTTCCTGGGCAAACCTGCAGGGACCAAACATGTGATGACAGCTGCCATGTCAGATTTTCACCATCCCTCTGTGGGTCAAGTGCCAGAGACCCCGGGTCTTCATTCACGATTTGCAGAGCTGCTGGCTTGTAGAAGTCAGCTATGCCCCTCTCTGCCCGAGTCCTTACAGGGCACAGAGACAAACGAGATTGCCACAGCACAGGCCCCATGGGGATGGCTGCCGCTGGCCACAGAGGCCTCAGCGGTTATGCATCTTCACTGCGATGCCAACCCGATAGGCGCTTTATCATTTTCACTCAAACAAGATGCAGGTGAGGCACAGGGAGGACACTTAGGTCAATGAAGGCTTCATAGTAACTGGGCAAGTTGGACAACGGAGTCTTGAGCCCGATCCTCTGACTCCAGAGCTCACGTACAGTCCTATCCCTTCTGCCAGGCTGCCTACTAGGCATGATCATGGTTAGTCCATGGCCAAAGCGCGGGAGGAGGGCTCACTATCCCTGGCCTCCCATCCCCTCCAACACAACTCTGAGGGCAGACTGAGGCCAGGAGAAGCCTAGCATCTAGTACCCAGCCAGCTCTCAGCCTCCCTGAATATGGGGAAAAGAAATCAGAACAGGAATTGAGTTTTGCTTTTGTTGTTTGGTCATTTGTGGCAATAAAGATGGATTTTGAGGACATTATGCTAATGAAGAAGACAGGCAGGAAAAGGCAAATATCACATGCTCTCACCTAAAGGTGGAAGGTAAAAGTCTGTCTCACAGAAGAGAATAAAATAGTGATTTGGGGAGTCTGGCATGGGGAGGGGAGAAGACTTCAAACTATAGAAAGTAAATTCTAGTGATCTAAAATGGGGGAGGGTATGACAGTCCACAGCAATTTATTATATTTTACAAAGATCTAGAGGAGAGATGCCCATAAAAAAATGATAAATGCTTAAGGATTTACACTCAGCCTGCTGTGAGCATTGCATGCTATACACATACATGTATCAAATGGTCACACTGTCCCCATGATTAGATAGATACAACTGTTAGGTATCAATGAAAACTTTTTTTTTTTGAGACAGGGTCTCACTTTGTAGTTCAGGCTGGCCCTGAGCTTACTATGTAGCCCAGGCAAGCCTCGAACTCACAGCAATCCTCCTGCCTCTGTCTCCCAAATGCTGGGATTACAAGCATGAGCCACCACGCCTGGCATTGTGGTGTGTGGTGCTGATTGCTGATGGGCGTGAGTCACCATACCCGGTATTGTTGTATGTGGTTACCAGGGTCTAACCAGGGACTGTGCGCTTGCTAGGCAGGCGCTGGAACCACTGAGCTGAATCTTCAGCCCTCAATGAAAACTTTTGAAAGGGATGATTTTAATCATCCCTCTGCTTAGTGCTACATGTGTGGGACATCTACCCAACAGCCCAGGAAACATGCCACGCATCTCTTTTCAAACCAGTGTTCTGGCATGACTGCTCAGGGCCCATGCCCTACGGCCAATCCCCACTGCAGTGTGCCAGGCTCCCTACCTGCTGCCGGCTGGTTGGGTCTGTCCAGTGGGGGGGATGAAAGGGGTCCCAGGGTAGGAGGAGAGACCTGGGTCCCTTACAGGGCCTCCAGCCACTGCTCACACCTGTGCCACACCTGCCTTTGACCCTTTCACTGCTGCTTGAGAGGTCTGGCTCCTTCCTGGGGCCCTGGTGGAGGCAGCACCAGTCTTCCCTGCGTAGATGCGGCTTCAGTTATCAGCTACTCCAAAGTCCGGAAGGGAAGGAGCCAATTGCATTTGCACTAAGGTTCTCTTCCCTTCTACTGACCCAGTTTCCAAACTTTACTGACCCAGTTTCCAAACTTCTGGCAACCACTTTTATAATGGGAAAAAAGGGAGGGCTAAAAAGAAAAAGCCCCTTTTTGGTGGCTGTGAGCCATGTCCAGAAGCAGGAACAGAGTGGGGTAGAGGTCATGACCCTGGCTGGGCTAGGGGTCTCTGCCACCCGCTGCTGTGGCCAGTGGGTCCTGTCTCTGGGTTTCAGCATCATTCTGGCTAAATACGGTGCCAGCTGTGACTATCTCGTCGACCTTGATGACCCTCGTGGGTGGTCACCATAAGTGAAACGTGGTGTGTCCAGCTTGACCCCCACCCCGTCTGCTCACCAGCACCAGGTTCACACCAGGAGCCAGTGTGACCTGGGATCATTCTCCTAGGAAGCTAAGAAGAGCTGCGCTCTCTCCAGGGAGCTGCCCGATGGGCTCTCCTCTGTTTCCAGCAGTGAAAGAGGCCAGGAGAGGGCAGCCCGGCACTCTGCAGCGTCTCCTGAATCGGGCCTACCTTGAGCTGGTCCTGTGGGGTTAGCTGCCCTGCCTCCATCAGTCCCTGGAAGCATTCCACCTAGACATGGGGAGGAACGACAGAGGCTGCATTAACCCGGCCCCGGGCTAACACCATTTCACAGTGTGGCACAGAGTTGGATCCGGCCTCACGGCCTCACGGTGGGGGTTTTGGCTCAGCAGAGGGTCGGTGCTAGAAATGGGGTCTTCCCTGGCATCCCTGGGAAAAGTTGAGGAAGTTATTAACAATAAGGGCTACTCAGCCCAAGCAGGAAGACCTCTGAGCAGGGGAGGGGGTGGGACCAGCTTGAACGCTCATCCGTGGAGCAGGGTCAGCTGCCCATAGGGCAGGGCACAAGCAGATGTCCTCGGCACAGTTGCCTCCGTGTTTCCAGTGCTAAGTGAGGGAACTGGAGTTTACTGTAGGCTGGAGAAGGCTGGCTTCCCACTGAATACACCCCGTGCGCTGTGAGGGCTCTACCGGAGACATTTCAGTAAGAAAGAGGCAAGGGGTGCTTGCTGTTCACTTTTAGAGAAGCTCGAGATAAATTTATGTAATATAATACTATAATATATAATTTATGTACTTTGTAGAACATGTAGTATGAGCTACATGTCTAAAAAAAATGTTATTGGTGGCATATTAAAACTGTAAAAAGAAGTCAAGCATGGTGGTGCACCCATGTCATGCCAGCACTCTGGAAGGCTGAGGCAGGAGGGCTCAAGTCCAAACTCAGCCTGAAAACTTAGTGACCCAGAGTGACCCAGTCTTAAACTAAAAAAAGTTGTGTGTGTGTGTGTGTGTGTGTGTGTGTGTGTGTGTAGGGGGTCAAAGATAGAGTTCAGGGTGCCGTGCTTCCAGCGGACTGGGGAACGAGCGGGGGCGGACCGGACCCAGCAGCTCTGGGCCCGCTGTGCCGTGCTTCCGGCGGACTGGGGAACGAGCAGCGGGCGGACCGGACCCAGCAGCTCCGGGCCCGCCGTGCTGTGCTTCCAGCAGACTGGGGAACGAGCAGCGGGAGGACCAGACCCAGCAGCTCCGAGCCCACCTTGCCGTGCTTCCAGCGGACTGGACCCAGCGGATGCGGCCCCGCCATGCCATGCTTCCAGTGGACTGAGGGAGCAGCACACGGACCCGGCTGCAGGGTGCAGTCCATTTCCAGTGGACTGAAGGCCGCCCACCAGCCCACTGTATCCCAGAGCTGTGCAGTGAGGAGTCAGACATAGAGGTAACTCATAAGCTCAAAGTATCCAGTATAGAATCTAACAAACCTTTTTACCTTATTTACTGTGTTTAATACCGACATTGGCATTTATTGTATTATGGTAACAAACATGATGTGATTGTTCTGCTCAAATACCTACCATGATGTGTCAGGAGTGAGAACTCTCAAGGGTTATTACAGATTCAAGGAGGACCCCCCAAGAAAGTGCTGCTTCCAAAGGGCCCCAGATAATAGAAAGAGATCTGCAACAAACATTGTCCTGTCATCAGTCAAAGAAG
>PVIC010028246.1:0-23292 GCA_004025085.1 Thryonomys swinderianus
TTTGTGCTTTTTCAAATTTCTTTTCTTCTTCAAACCCGTTATCATTTTTACCTATTTATCCTTCTTAAATTTATTTTCTTCATTTGATAATGTTAATATCTTTCATCATATACTTAAGTATTATATATACTTTTTTTTTTTTGAGACAAGTTCTCGCTCTGTAGTTTAGGCTCTCCCTAAACTCACTATGTAGCCCAGGCAAGCCTCAAACTCGCAGCAATTCTCCTGTCTCTCCTTTTTGAGTGCTGGGATTAAAGCATGAGCCATCACACCCAACTTTGTGGTATGTGGTACCAGGGATCAAACTCAGGCCCTTGTGCTTTTGAGGCAGGCGCTGGAACCACTGAGCTAAATCCCCAGCCTGTAAATAGACTTTAAAAAAATTCTCCTGTCCTGCTGAATGTTCAGTTCATTGCCTTTCTTTTATAGTAGTTATACTTTTTCTTTTGTCATATACACATCCTACTTACTGTATGATGTTATCTGCTACTTTGTGCAGTAATGCCTCATTGGAAAGCACTGAGTACCATTTTTTTTTTGTTTTTTGAGACAGGGTCTCACTTTGTAGTTCAGGCTGGCCCTGCGCTCACTATGCAGCCGAGGCAAGCCTCTGACTCAGCAATCCTCCTGCCTCTGCCTCCCGAGTGCTGGGATTATAGGCTTGAGCCACCAAGCCTGTGGTATGTGATACTGATTGCTGGTGGGTGTGAGCCACCATGCCTGGTATTGTTATATGTGGTTACCTGGGATCGAACTGGGGACCTTGCACTTGCTAGGCAGGCCCCAGAATCACTGAGCTAAATCTCCAGCCCCCAAAAGGATTTTTTGTAACAACCTACCTTATTTTGTGAATATTGATAGCCTAGTTTTTAATCAGTATGTGACTTTTGTAATCACATAGCAATTGATGGTCTTCCAAAATCATCACTGCTGAAAGGAGAACACACACACACACACACACACACACACACACAATAAAGAATGTACTAATTACAATAAATAGTTCAGAACAGTATGATGTTTCCATAGTGTGCATGTTTTTGTTGTTATTGTTTGGTTTGGTTTCTTTTTTGTTTTGTGCTGATTTTTGTTGAGTATGGGTTTTTGGTCATTTCTCTGATAAATTCTACCCTATAATTCTTATAATTTTTTAAATTGAATTCTTTATTGGTACAATTTATATATATATATATATATATATATATATATATATCACAATCACACATAACATTGGGGAATTTGTACCAATATATGACACAGTCAACTCTCATTTTTACCCATTTCCCCACCCACCCACACCTCCCCACCCCCTATATACATGCTCTTTTATTTTCTTTCAGAATCCTATTTATTCCTTTCCCTCATTACATCCCCACACCAAATTTCCTTTGGAAATTTCCCATTCTACAAAGACTGCCATACTTTCTAGAGCTCAGTGGCATCTACAGTTGCTCCTATCAAAGAGAAGATCTGGTATTTGATTCTTGTCATTTTAAAAAGGTAATCCAGCAAGTACTTTCTGATAATTATTTGCTTTCCCGTCCACCTCTCACATCTGTCACTATCACTTCTACTCTCTTCCTGTCCTTTGCCTACTCTTTCATCCTCAACACTGGGTAAAGGAAGCAAGAAGGTTAAAGGATATGAAAACTGGAGTTGTCATCATCAAACTTTTCCTTTACTCCTTCTATCTATCTTGTAGTTATGCTGTTGTCATTTACTTCACCGTTTCCTGCATTTAATTACTTCCATATCCATATAGTTCATATGACTCCATACTTGTCATACCCTTAAAATTTCCAGCTGCAGTTGTTTCAGTCTTATCTATTTCTTTTCGTAAAATCCAGAAGTCTCAAGAGCTTGCTGGCCTTCATCGTGTTTTCAGTGACCACTTCCATCCATTTGAGAAAAGGAGAGCAAAAAATGGCTCTATCTGGAAGGAAGTAGAAGTGAACTTTCCCCAGTTCTTTTTGATTTTCTGCATTAAAAAATTCCCCAGTGAATTAGTTTAATAATGAAACATATAGGAAAAGGTGTTTAAAATGAGTAAGGATTAAAAAGGAATAGTAAAAAAAAATATTCAGGGAAATGCCTAAAGCTTTAGGAGCTGTTTGCAATAAACTGTCTTCAGTCTACATTACTCCAAATTCAGGAAGATGATCATTTAGACACCTGGACGCAAAATATCTTTTCAAGTCAATCTTTAAAATCACTGTGAATTTATATGTAATATTTCACACTTTGTAGAATTTGTATTAAATGAATATAAGTTGAAAAACAGATCAACTCTATCAGATTGTTACAAAGGTTAAATCACATTAATAATATGGCAAAGATGTCCACCTTATATACTTAGATCAACATATGGAAATATTTATTCAACTCCAGCTAGTGAAGAGTGTTGCCCAGACATCAAGCTTTTTACTTTCTTTACAGCAATAATTGAAACCAACAAAAAAGAAGATAACTTCCATGAAATTTACATAGCGAAAGGAGATGGATTCTTCCCTTGGATCTTCAGAGTGAAATCTGCCATTCAAAGTATGAAAGGCTTTATCAAAATTTGTTCTTTCTGGTTAATAAAGTTTTTTGTTTCCCAAAGGACACATAGTTGGGCTTCTGCTTGAAGCTGAAATGACTCTGTGATGAGGAGGAAAAGCAGCAGCTATTTAAAACACATGCCTATTTTCATTTGCACCTACATTGCTAATGTTTTACTATGAAGCCTTGTATTTCTTCACACATTGGGTTAACCATATGCCTTTGATGACAATCCAATCCTAAAACATGGCTTCTTATAGAGAATGAGAAGTATAATTAAGCTAAAATTTTAAACTGCTTATAATGCATTTTGATTTCTCATGAGGTTCTAATCCAGTTTACAAAACGTTTCCAGATGTGCAATCTAGTTCCAGATCAATTTTTATTTATGTATAGAAATGTTAATGCTAAATTACAAAACTATAGTATTTATGTTCTTTGTTGTGGAAGCTCCATTTGGAACATCATCTTGAAATTATTAACATCAGGTGACTCCATACTTCTACAGAGCAATTTCTGCTTTTTTAAATTTTGTATTTGTGCTCAAAAAATGAATGACCATAATCTTTGAGACTTTAGGATTTATGGATTAATCTCAGAGAATTAAGACATGCAAATGTACTTCAGCTGATTTTTCTATTGTATCTTCAGAGTTGTTTCACAGTGTTAGGGTTAGAGCTGTTGAGGTAGTTGGTACAGCACATTTGTAATTTTAAGTGAAGCGTCTTTGCTTCTAATTATCTGATTCTGAATGTTTCCTAAATTAATTTGCTTACATATTTAACAATGTTTCAGATGTTTCTCTAGGGATTGGAAACATAAAGACAAAGGAAGACATGTTTAGTCAGAGCACAGATACATCTTTAATGATGAATAGTATGCAATAAAATGAACATTGAGCGGAACAGTTCTCTGGACTGAAAATTCAGCCTTAGCAAACGTGTGAGGAAGGTAATGGAAGAGGGAACTTTTTTTTTTCTTTTGAGACAGGGTCTCGCTTTGTAGTTCAGGCTGGCCCTCAGCTCACTATGTAGCCCAGGCAAGCCTCGAACTCGGCAATCCTCCTGCCTCTGCCTCCTGAGCGCTGGGATTACAGGCGTGAGCCCCAAGACCGGCGCTGGGCATGCGGTATGGATTGCTGGTGGGCGTGAGACACCACGCCCAGCATTGTATGTGGTTACTGGGGATCAAATTCAGGATTTGCGCTTGCGAGGCAGGTGCTGGAACCACTGAGCTAAATCTCTGGCCCTGAAGAGGGAATTTTTAGCAGCTGAAGTCTTTACAGAATAAAGTTTAATACCAGTAGTGACAATAGCGAGGGTAGAAGTTAATCAAAAAACAGTACAAGAGCTTGTTTCATTTACCTGTAAGGAATTTGAAGATTTCTTGCAAATGGAAGCAAATCAATACCTTTAAGACATTAGAGGTTGTGGCAGAGAATTATCTGATAAATATCGAAGCTGAGCATATCCCTATATGACATGGAGATATCCTCAAGAAAAGTGAGTGGTTATAGTCATCAAAATGCATAATAAAGAATGCTTAATACACATTTAGTCATAATAGTTTCAAGTGGGGCCAATTTGAATATCAATAGGAAAATGCATTAATGTATTGTGGCATATTTATGCAACAGAACACATAAAAGAAAAGAACAAACTAGAGCAGCTTCTAATTGCATAGCTGCAAATATTGAACTTGACAGACACAAAACTGAGTAAATGAATCAGATACAAAGTAGAAATATATAATTCATCCTGCTCTTATGAAATTCATGAATAATCAAAGTGCATATATTTTTATAGAAATTAGGTGAGTCTGAAGGAGACCTTTGACTGGGAGAAGATGCTGACAGAGCCTGCTGGAGTGCTGAAAGTGTGCAGTACTGTTTCAAAATTCACATAAATATGGGCTCAGTGGTATTGTTCCTGACTTGCAAGCACAAGGTCATGAGGTCAATCCTCAATATCATATACACACATTTTATATATATATATATATATATATTCATTGAACTGCATGCCTGAGATATATTTTATACTTTATTACAAATTTAAAATTAGAAGTCAGTGGAAATTGCTGAAAGAATTGGGAAATAGTCTTTTCTCTCCTACTCTCTATCTTTTTATGTATGCATGAGTAGTCACAGAAGGCACACTGAATTCTAATAGAGACTTGTATGTAAAGGATCACTCAACTTGCTAGCTGTGAGATTTTATGCAAACAATTTAGCCTCTCAGAGCTTTAATTTGTCACCTAAAAATACAAATTACAATACATAGTGTATAGGATTGTTATGAGAACAAAATAAGAAGTGGTTTTGTCCATGTCCTCTAGAAAGTAAAATAAATTTAGGCAGAAACCCAAGGTAGCAAGGATAAGAAAAGAAAATGTAGCTTCTCTGAATTTTTGAAGGTAATTCCCACTCATTTTCCTAGTAACTTCATTCTTTTGTCAAAAGCATTTGAGGAAGGAAAATTTGAGTTGAGCTTTTATATTCAACAAAACTGAATTTCAGTTATAAATTTCTCTGGTATCAATGTGAAGAAATTCAAGGAGCAATGTTACCTTGAGTATTTTTTCTGAGCAATCTACTAGAAAATAGTTCAAACAAAATGCAAGAGACAGTGATTGATAGAGAACATTATAGTTACATACAGAAGCAAAAATTCTTAGACAAAATACCTTATCTTACTGCTAAATGTTTTGACAATGTGGACAAGTATTACTCATAGAAAAGGAAAAAGTGGACAAGAAATACAAAAACATTTCTCCTGCTTTCAGTAAGCAAATTGGTAGTATCGGTGTTGTTTTTCTAAATAAATTATCCATTAAAATTTGGGTAAAACAACTGATAATTTTGTCATCATCATCTGAACCCCTAAGATTAATGACTATGATAAAAAATGGAGGGTGGGATGCCATGAAAGAGAGATGAAAAGAGAAAAAAAAGAATGTTTATCTAAAGAAAGTAACAGAAAACAAAATAATAAAGTTTTGTGCAAGGTTCTGCTATCTCTTCTAGAGGAACTCTGTCCCAAGTTATGGTCTGTCACTTGGACCCATTTATTTCCTCTAAAAATCATTTGCTTCTACTCTAAAAGTACGACTAATTCTTATTTCCTTTTGTTATTATGAAAAGTGTATTTAAACCTCAAATATCTGCACTTTTGAACTTCATATTGATTTTATATGACTAAGGCACACTTGCATGGTAACTAGGCATAATGTTAATTTGTCATAAAGGTGCATTACTATGGCTATGTATACACCCACATTTATTCTTTAGCATATTTCATTGATGAATTATTAATTTTATGAATTTTACCATATTAAGTGATGAGCACATGACAGGTGAAAAATATTAAAAAATAAAGTATTAAATTTTTAATATTTACTGGGTGTTTCTATAAAGCCATCAAAATTTTCAACATCTACTGTTCTTTGGTATACAGAGTCTAAAAAATAACCACAGAAATAAATTCCTATATGAGCTACAATGAAAATAACGTTCAGTTCAATTGTCACACACCCACAGTAATCTTCACACAGGACAATTGCACGTCCCGTGCACATGCCTTGCTTACACTGACAGCACATTTGTTTATTTTTCTTTCCTACTAGGTCTCTATGATGCTGTGCCTACCAGTTCACCTGTCAACTCACCGGTGTGCTGCACAATTTTTTTTTTTTTTTGCATAGTACCTTGGGTAGAAACATTTTGTTTTTCCTCTTCTATAAATGATCTCTTGTGAGTGCCAGTCCCAATCATCTGAGAAAATTTATTCGTGGTATTTTGTGCTTGTGATTTTCTTTGTGAACTGTTGAAGTATTTATACCGCCCAATTTAGGGCTGAGTAAAATCACCATTGGTTAGTGCTTTGTATCTCGAGTGACAACAGAGTCACTAAAATGACAAATTTATAGTAGGAAAGTATAGGATGGGTTGCTGCAACCCCATGTCATGCCCTAACGAGGTTGTGTGCCTTTTCTCTTGCTAAATTATTGATAGCTTGTTACCAAATTTTCAGAGTACTGGAGGAGTTCCTTGTATTCCTATATTATGTAAGTTTAAAAAAAATCTTTCAATTTTAAAGAAAAACAGTATATTCAAAACATAAATTAAAAGTTCAAGGAAAAATATCAATTATACCTTAACTTTATGTATATAAAAAACAAAAAAAAGTAAGTCAAAAAGCTTAAATGATACCTTATCTAGTGTTGGGAAAACAAAACCTGGGCATTTGCTGCTTGTCAGGATGCCATTTGAAGCCATAAAATCAACATACTACTCAGAATTATGCCAGTAGAGACATCTTCTTCATGGAAAAGTAAATAGGGCAGGAAATTCTTGGAATTTTTTTTTTCTACAACTGTAGGCTCATTTGCTTTTGTGTCATGTTCTGGTGAACTCAGAGAACTAAGAATAAAAACAAGCTTAGTAGGCAGCACAAGTCAAAGAAAAAGCATTATATTTGAGGTATACAATAGACTTCAAGTGACTATTTAGGAAGGATAGAGGTTAACTCAAAACTTCAAAAAGGACACAACTGAAATTGATCATGAGACACAACCGTTTATTACATATGCATTGTGACCGGAAGTTTATTTCTGGTGAATTCTCAGCTGAGACTCTCTCTTATTAAAGACTGACATGGGCTTTTCATCTTCCCTCCAGAAACTTGTACCTATCCCTTACGATCTAATAATCTTATTCCTGGGCAGTCTAGGAGAAAAATCAAAAAAATATTTCGTTGATATATTGAGAATAATTTAGGTAACATCTTTTGAAGTAGAGTAGAAAAAATAACGATAGCAAAAAGATGAGGAAACTCGGTTTTTGGATCTCTTTTTTTTTGTTTTGAGACAGGGTCTCGCTTTGTAGTTCAAGCTGGCTCTGAGCTCACTATGTAGCCCAGGCAAGCCTCGAACTCAGCAATCCTCCTGTCTCTGCCTCCCGAGTGCTGGGATTACAGGCGTGAGCCACCACTCCCGGCCAGTTTTTGGATCTCTATTTACTTTAAAACCTTGGGCCAGATCCCACCTCATCTGTACAAGTAGCCATGTAAATCATTTAAGGACATCTATATTAAAAAGTTTATTAACCACACATTTATTTAATATGGTATCCTTCAATGCTGGGAACATTAAACTAAGTCTAACTAAAGTAATTTTTTTTTTTTGAGACAGGGTCTTGCTTTGAAGTTCAGACTGGCCCTGAGCTCACTATATAGCCCAGGCAAGCCTCGAACTCAGCAATCCTCCTGTATCTGCATCCCGAGTGCTGGGATTACAGGCGTGAGCCACCACTCCCAGCGAGGAGATCACTTCTGCTCAGCAGAAGCAATTGCTCCTGGATGGAACCAAGGCAGGTCTCCTGCTAACCAAGAGCACTGGTTTCATGGGGACCGACTGGCCTCTCAAGCTGTAAGAATTCCTCCAGAGCTAAGGAACTGGAAACTTAGAACTGAGATAATGATTTACTAGAGCTTGGTCCACCTCAGCTAATCTATAAAATCTGGCCTTATTATTTGTAAGCAAACCCGTCTAAACACCTTCACCAGAGCGCACCCCTCCAGTTGCTCAAGCTGGAGTGTTTTTCCTATTCTTCTTTATCTTTTAACTGTCTAGTAAATGTGCATAAGCCTAACACTGATGTGTCCTTTCTATGACATGAATCAAGTGTCGCCTCGGCATACTGAGGTGAGGTTTCTATGGACCTCCTTGGACCCCATCTGGTGACACTATCATAACAACTGGGGATTTCTCTTCATAACATGAAAATTAATTAAATAATTTCAGTCTCCATCAATGTTTTGTTCTAGACAACAATTAGTATTTTAAATGGGAAGAGGGTGTTTGGTAGTGTTAAAACTTCTCCATCCCTTGGCAAAGTAAACTTCATAGATAGAGGTAGTGTTCTTCCTTTCTATCTAGCTACAATCTGATAGAAGAGTTTATGTAATGTCAGGTCAGTTTTACAAAGGGGGGTTTATTCTAAAGAGCTGGAATCTTTTTCATATTCATGGCTATCAACTTATTGTGTAAAGGAGCATTATTTCTGGAATTGGAATATTTTTATAGCATAGTAAGTTTTAAATGGAAAGATAAAATGTGATATATCTATATCTTAGAGAAAGCAATTAATTAAAAGTGTTATATTTTAAATTTGTTTCTAGCTTTCTATTTTACTTGTTATATTTTCTATTTATCTTATTATTAACTGCATCTAAAATATGAATATATTTTTCATTTGGAAAAATGTGAGCGGGTTGAGAAAAAAATGGACAAAGTGATTTTGTCTTTTTTATTGATTCATTTAGACTCTGCTTGAATTAGGAAACCAAAGATTAAAAAAACCTCAAAGTACAAATTGCCCTATTCCCTTCCCTCCCATGTTCTCCAAACTTCTAGTATGCCACAACAGTTTTCTTGATTTTATCTATGGAAATTGAGCCCTGGGCCTCTCAGACAAGTTGGTCCTGCTGTTTAGAAGGGGAAAGTGAACTGAGAAAGAAGGAAATGTAGTGTTCTTTAAGCCAAAGACAATGGGCTTTTCTAGAACTTTTTAAAATAACTGATTCCATTCCCATGGTTTATTCTTAAATTTTGGCTTGATAAAATCCTAACCCATAAGATAATATTGTTAAACTGAATTAGAAATCTATATGATCCCCAGACTAAGCTCCAGGTAAATTTCTCTATGCCAAAGGAATTTATAACAAGTAAATGAGACAGGATATTTGAAAGGGCATTGTTAAAGAAAAGAGTTAATCAAATATGAGATAGTAATGACGCTTAAAATCTGTTTAAATTTCCACTTAAAATCTGTTTTGTGTTCTATTTGGCATTTGCTTAGGTACACATGTAGTTACTTTCACTTAGTGTAATTCCTTCCCTTAAAATGAGACTTATAATGGATCAATATTAAAATGATATACATGTCAACTTAAGATTCAGAAGGAGGAAGTTAGTTTTAATAATTGCAGTAGAGTTCAGAACTCAATCAATTTACATCTCTCTCTCTTTTTTTTTTTTTTTTTGAGACAGGTTCTTGCTTTGCAGTTCAGGCTGGCTCTGAGCTCACTATGTAGCCCAAGCAAGCCTTGAACTCAGCAATCCTCCTATCTCTGCCTCCTGAGTGCTGGGATTACAGGCTTTAGCCACCACGCCCGGCACTGTGGTATGTGGTATTGATTGCTGGTGGGCATGAGTCTCCATGCCCAACATTATATGTGGTCACTGGGGATCGAACTCAGGACCTTGCGCTTGCGAGGCAGGCACAGGAACGGCTGAGCTAACCCTCTAGCTTCAATTTACATATCTTGAGTTAATGTTTCTTAAACATACTGCCATTATATGTTCCATGTGAGCATGAGTGCTATACATTAGACTTCTACTAATGTGGTAGAAGTATTTATTTCCTGAATACATCAGAGATCAGTTTTTCATTTTCTCAAGCTGAGACTGTTTTGTAGACTTTTGTTGACTGCATGGTTGAGAATAATGGTCTCACCAGTGTGATGATGTAATAAATCTTTCTTAAGCATCAGATAATGGAGTTTTTGATATGGACAAATACTTCACCTTTGTGCCTCCCTGATACAGGCCTGCAGCTACTATGAGCAGCACTCTGTGCTAACCTCTGGGAGTTAGTCTAAGAGGGTTCCCTAAGATGCTCCTATGCTTCAGTTGAAGATTCTGTTAAAATAAAGACTAGCTTTGGTATTCCAGTTAAAAAATAAATTTGGTTAATAATAAATATCTATCATATTATTGGTTTCAGGGGTCATATATTAAGATAATTTAATTACTCAATGCAGTGAATCAGTCCTTTCAAGCTTATCTCTGATAGAAGGCATGGTGTACTACAAGCTTGGAAGATATGAATATTTTTTTTCAGGTTTAAAACTAGTTTTGATTAACTACATAGTGAAATACATTACAGAAAATTGTGAGAAATCTACTTTTCTCATTAAATGGAGGCAGTGGTTACTAATCAACAAGTATCTCCAGAGGTAGGCAGATGGAATATGGCACATGAAAGCATTGCAAAGGGAGACTTTGGAGCTTCTAAGAAAGTTAAGGCAAAAAAGTTTGTCTGTTAAGAAAAGGGAAATAAAGCCTTCTGTATTTTGCATCCTTATCATATATAAGAAACTGATTCTTTCCTATATTCTGAGAGAAACTTTATGTATTTATTTAGGTAATCGAAAGAAAAACAACAGCTCTGTGTATATAATAATCTGTGCTTGGTAGAGGGATTTAAAGTGGTGATAATGGTGATGATTATGATGATGACAATGGCTAATATTTTTCAGTGCTTTCTCTGTTTATGGCCACAATCACATTGTCTTATGTATGTTAACTTATTTAAATTTTGTTTCTCGGATGTCTGAATAGTAACAAAACTATCTTTTCAAGGAATGTTGAGTGTTAGGAGGTGAGGAAGCTACAGATAGTAAACATTTTCAATTATTATTTTTGTGGAAATAATTCCCAAAATAAAGAATATTAAATGCCTAGGAACAGCACTGATTATTATATGCATAAGTGTAGATTTTTTTAGACCATAGCCACTTGGAGTTCTATATACTTCATTTATCCATATGCCAAATTCTTTCCTTTGCCTGTGAAGTTTTCCACCATTACATCTGTAAACATTCTTTTTTTGTCTTTTGCACCGTCCCTGTTTTCTTCACTGACTCCAGTCAGTATTATGCTATTCTTTGTATCATCTAGCAGCTGCTGGATTGATTTCTTGTGGTCCCTTGCCATTCTTTAGAAATTATTCCTTTCCTGTTCACTGGCTGGAATCCTATCTTCTATGTCTATATGATCTTCAAATTCATTTATCCTACTTAACAAACTTTTATTAGAGTTTTTCATCTTCTGGAATTCTGTTTGAAGCTGTTTAATAGACTTCATTACTTCCCTAATCTGAGATTCTAGTTGCTGATTGCTTCTTTAGTGTTATTAATCATATCTCTCACTTTGGATACCATCTCTGTTTTTATGTGAAAAATTATTTCTGATTTCCATTTTAGTAAATCCTCTTTTATTACCAGGTCAGAAAGCCCTGGTGTTTGAACCTCATTTTGCCCTATTTCCCTTTTCCCTGGATTCTCCTGTAGTGATGATCTTTGCGTTTGGATTTTTGAATTTTTTTCTCATTTCTATTTTTTGTCATTGTTGATGTTTTGGGTTTAATTCATGGCCTGCAGTCTGGGACAATGTTACTGCAAATCTCTTTCTTCTTAATATTTGGAACCCTTAGGAGATAGCACTACTTCCCTGTTGTCTGCTTTGTATCTGCAATGGTCCATAGGTGATCTCAGTTCTGGCACACCACGAAGGGTAATTAAATAGAACAATCACATACCTCAGTTGCCATAATACAGTCAGTATCATCAACAGTATCAAGCACAGGGCAGGAAATGACAAACTATGGGAATCACTATTCTGATGCCTTTAACCTCATGAATTAGATCTGTGATCATATGCCAAAATTTAGAACTAACCTAAAATATATTTACAACATACAGGTCCTTCTATACAGGAGAATCACCCTTTGAGATAAAGGATCACCAGGGAGTTGGAGGGTGGTTAGAAAGAAAGGGAGAGATTAGAAATAGAGTTGGAGGACATATAAAGATCACACAAATCCTGGGAAACTAATAGAGGCTAGAGGATAAAAGAGACAACAGAGAAAAATACAAAACAGAACAGACTAACAATAGCAGGGCCACTAGAAACTGTGTTCATCCTCCTAAGAGGACAAAGGAGTATGGAAGACTGAAATGTATTAACTTTAGGAAAATAATGCTGACCAGAGGTCAAGAGAGGATGAAAGAACAAAAGGAGAAGAGGGGTATCCAGCAGCAACGGATTAACAGTAAACTATTTTTCCTCTCCTATAAAGAGTAGTTGAGAGAAGAGAAAAATATGAAATTGGCCAGACTCAGCAATAAGAAAGGAGAGAAATGAATAAATGAGAGATCAGAAAACAAAACAAAACAAAAAAAAACAACAACAGCAACAACAAAAGAAAAACCAAAGTCAATGACACTACCAAAGTGGTCCTACTGGGTGAATCTACTGTATCTTGTAGATAGCATGGGTAGTAGCACATAGCTCATAGCTGACTAGACACAGGGAAACAGCCATTATCCCCATCTAGTTTCTGTCTATAATGCTCGAGTTAAGCTCAGTAACTCCTGCAGGCTTAAACTCTGCAAGAGTTCAGGGTCTTATAGGTAGGACTGACTCCACCAACTCACTAATGACTATAATCAACAGGATTTCTTCACTCTTTCAGTGGGCATTTTTTCAATGTGTCAGACAGGGCTGAGTCATCCACCAAACACCACTGCCTAAGTCCCAGCACCAGAGTGGCACTTACTCAGTGTGCACAGACAAGTAGATGAAATCTCTGGGGGCTCCTCCCCATGTCCTGGTCTGAGGAGAGCTCAGGATGCAGGAATCAGTGTGTGGAGATAAGATAGAGTCTCTGGCAGGCTCTTCCTCCTGTGGAGGCCAGTCTCATCCACCAGAAACTACCTGTGTATGAGCAGCAGTTACCAGTGTAGGCAGATAGGTAGATGGAGTATCTGTAGGTTCTTCCTCCTGTGATGTTGCATGAGAGCTAAGGGCCAGCCAGAATGCTGTGGGAGTGGAGGCCAGGCCCGTACGTCAGAGGCCTGCCTGTGCAGCTGCAGTGTCTACTCAGTATTGTGACTGAATTCTCTTGATTTTGTAAGATGAGAAAGAGAGAACAGAGACACATACCTACACATAATCTTTGTCTTTCATCTTATGATGCCCTGTGCTGCCTCAGACTCTGGCAGCACAAAGGCCATGGTAAAATACTGCCTTTTAACTTCCAAATTCAGAACTATGAACCAAAAATAAACTTTTTATTTATACCTTACCCATTTGTGAAATTGTGTTACTTGCAACAGAAAATAGACTAAGAAAATTAAGAAGTGAAATACGACTGGTAAATCAGATTATAAATCGTTGGGTACATGCTGATCATTAATATAGCATTTATTTCTTATCTATAATGCGTGAAATATATTTTGACTTGGTGTAAAAATTGTAAGGAACAAACAAATACAATAAATCTTTTCATTAAAAACAGACATGAAGATGTTTCAGATAAGGAAAAAACCTTGAGTGTAGGAGTAGGAAGCAGGAAAAGCACACATGTCTTTTCTTGGGTCTTGAGAGTATAATGTGAGTTTTCCCAAGAGAAATACTCAGAGAAGGTGGAAACAAATTTTATAAGTTAAAAAGTTAGTAAAAATCAAATAGTATTTAGAGTATTATGAGGATATAAACAATACAGCTACAATATTTAGAGATAGAGTCTTTGAAATATGAGTAACATTAAATAAGATTATCAGGGGTGTTTTATAGAGGATATTTCTAGATATATTGAGTAGCACACATGAGAGAACGACACAGGAATTTCAACTATGTAGGGAAGCTTGGCCACTACCTGACAATCCTGGGAGGCTATGTCAGGGATCTTTATTTAATACTGGGGTAACAAGAAAACTTTGTAGTTCAAAGTATAAAGATATGCACCTGTAGATATAAATGAACTCTAGAAAGTATGACAGTTTTCATAGAATAGGACATTTCCAAAGGAAATTTGATGTGGGAATGTAATGAGGGGAAGGAATAAATATGATTCTGAAAGAAAATAAAAGAGCATGTATATAGGGGTTGGGAGGTGTGGGTGGGTAGGGCTGTGGGTAAAAATGAGAATTAACTTGTGTCATATACTGTTACAAATTCTCCAATGTTATGTGTGATTGTGAGATGTATATAAAATGTACCAATAAAGAATTCAATTTTAAAAAAGTATAAAGGGATCGCTTCTCGGCCTTTTGGCTGAGATCAAGTGTAAAAAGTATAAAGGTATGATATGATTAATCCACATATTATCATATAATAAAACTTTTCCATTATAAAATAAATGTCAGAGAAGAAAATATTTGATGATGGTTGAAAATGTGACTATTATTGTACTTGTGAAATACTAGAGGATATAATAAATGTAATAGAAAGAAGTAAAATGTGTTAAGGACTTTGGAGATAATATTTTGAGATTGGTGCAAAGTTTTGGCACAAGAACAAAAAATGTATCGATAATGACAACACTATTTTAAAAGTTATTCACTCTGAAAAAAGATATTTTAATTTTTATGATGATGCCACTTTGATAATAAAAGTTTATTTTCAATGTATCTAAAATAAACTTGCTAAATATTGCAAGGTAAAATATGGGCTATAATTGATTTTATAATCTACTCTGCCATTCCATTTTACATGCTTATCAAAATTGGATACATTATCTAAATACTAATCTACATCCAGTGTTATATATCTCTGAGGAGTTCTGCAAAATGAAATACATTATTGGACATATTTTCTCTATCAAATAATCATGAAACCACTGCATTAAATAAAGTCTTTATTCCTATACTTATAGCCTATTGATATTAGTGTTATAGTTTTAATGCAATAGATAACAAGGAAAGGAAAACTACACATGATCAGTGGCTCCATGTAACCATTAAAAATACAAGGAATCCTTGTGAATAATTAAGCATCCTAACTCTGAAGAGTCTTTGATTACTGTACTAGAAAGCAAAGTACCTTGAGAGTCTTGGAATGTGGCACTGTGATTATACCACAGCTGATCTTTCATTGTTCTAGCTGAAGATTAATTATCTCCCTTCCTCCTATAATATCCATTTAGTGCCTTATGAATTGGTTCCAGCTATTACCACTATTCATTTATTTCCTGTGAAATGGTCTAAGCTTTATCTAATTGAATGCTAGATTTAGTATTATTTTTCATTTCCTTCTTAGCTAAATACAAGTTCTTCTAAATAGCTTTATTCAAATGCCTTTCTCTCATGGCCTCCTTCCCTTATAATGAAGAGATACAAACACAGTACACTAATACAAAGATATTTTTCTCCTTTACTTTTTGGCTTTGTAATATACTTATTGTATTTGTCAAAGTTTCAAAAAAGTATTGCATTTGGGACAAAATTTAGCAAAACTTTTATAATTTATGTTGGCCCTGTGATTTTTTTCAATAGTACATGTTTTGGAGTAAGAAGTAAGCTAGACTTTGGTAGCAACTTTTATTATTTTTTTCAAATATGCACATGTATGCCTATGTAATAAAACAAGGTGCAATGTTTTATAAGGTAGCTTTTTCTTGTTCCACTTTTGTGTTAAACAGTTACAGAATGAAACTGATTATGTGGGGCCATGGACAATCTAGTCATCTAAGTACTTCCTATATTTTTAAGATATTCTCCCTGATTAGTTTACATCTATAAAGAGAAAAAGCACATGGGAGTGGGAGATGATCTCAGCTTGGCAAGAATAAATCAGTATTGGTGCTGGGAATGTAGTTAAGCAACACTGTGCCTGCTTGTTAAGAGCAAGGTCCTGAGTCTGATTGCTACTACTGCAAAAAAAAAAAAAAATCAAGGTCTCAGAATTATGGGCAATTAACTACAACTGTTTTCAGGGAAGATGGACTACTTGAAATTTAGGCATGAAAGTGATCAGAACAAAGATATTGCATTTTCTGGCCTCAATGAACTTGGATATTTATCCAGTTTATGCATAGTACAGCTAGTTTCTAAGCTTAAAACACAATAACAGAAAGATAATTAAAGAAGTCATACAAGAAAAGAAATAAGTGGATAGAAAGTTAAAATTTGTTCAGGCTTCCATTGTTGCTACATTGTTGAAATCTCCTCTGACTTTATCAAGCTTCCTGTAACATTGTGTGGTGCCATAAACAAAACTGGGAATCAGATTTGGTAGGCTTAAATACACTGGCTATAAGATACCAGTTTTACAATTTCAGCAAAACACATTGAGTTCTATATCTTTATCATTTCATCTATGACATGAGTAATATGATAACCTCTTTTATGAGAATGTGCCTGAGTTAGAAATATTAATGTATTTAAACTAGCATGCACTCAATACACTCTACCATTTTAATATATAGTAGCCACTATGATATGTGTCTAGATGTTCCCCCCAAACCTCAAGTGGTCATAGACTTCATCTACAGTAATATGAAGCTGGAACTGATTGATAATGTAAAGCTAAACTCAAAGGCACTAGGATTAAGGGTGTGAATGCTACCTACCATACATAATCTGAATAAGATAAAAGGGGAAGAAAAATGCTATTAAATCCTCTTGATGCCTTTGCTACCTGGTGCACGCCATCATTGTTTCTCCTCTGTGATGCCTGTTGGGCAAACCTTCCTGGGAGCCAACAAATTATGGGCTGAAAGCTCTATGAACTATAATCCAAATAAGAGCCTTCCCTTCTAATTTTGGACATAGGATGTTTTGTCTTAGTAATGAAAGAAACACAACTAATACAGAAATCTCTTACCAGGGAAATGGGGTTGTTTCTGTTGCTTACTTGAACATGTGGCCCAAAAGTCTTTGCAATTGGGTTGTGGAAAGAAGAGTTAGGAAAGATTTGGAGATGTTGGCTACACAAACAGTACTGGAACTCCTTAAACTATTTTGTGTAAGAGATTCTGGTCACAGCTGAGAAGAACAGTTGGATGGTAAAGACCAAGATCAAGAGGTCTTTGGTAGGAAGAAGGTCTGCACTGGCTGATGGACTCTGGAAGATGTATGTAATGACCTGAAAGAAAGTTTGTCTGGATTTTACTGGCATTCATAAACTTTGTCAAAAGATTCAGAAATGCCAGCTGAAGAAGTAAAACTAGAATGCCTTAGGCTGCTCTACATGGGAGATTCTGGTCAGAGATCAGAAGACCAGAAAGCTTGTAAAGAGAAGGCTAGGAAGGCTTCTTTTGGGAAGAAGGACTGCTCTGACTACTAGACTCCAGATAATGTGTGTTATGGCTTGGTTTGTCTGCATTTTGTTCATGTCAAGAGATTTTGGTTGAGGCTGAGATTAGGGGCAATGGACTAATTAATCTTTTAAAATAACTGATTTTTAAAAATTGAATTATTTATTGGTACATTTTATATACAGTTCACAATCACACTCAACACTGGGGAATTTGTACCAGTATATGACAGAAGTTAATTCTCATTTTTACCCATATCCCTACCCACCCACAACCCCACCCCTTATATACAAGCTATTTCTTTCTCTTCCCATGTTATATTTATTCTTTCCCTTCAGTATGTTCCCCCACCACATTCCCTTTGAATATTTCCTATTTTACAAAGTAAACACCATATCTTTTCTCTGGACTAATTAATCTTGCAGAAGAAATTTCAAGGCAGTTGAATATTGAGGTTGTTACATGGCTACTGTTGGGGGCTTTGATCCAGATATATGTTGAGAATCAAGAGCAAAAAGCACAGTTGAATGATTTAAAACATTTTGGTTTTGGCCAGAAAGAAAGCTTTGGTAAAGCTGTGAATTGCAGAGTAGAATAGAGGAAAACTTGATTGCTGAGAAGGAACAAGAAAATAGAAAAGATGGCCCAAGGTCATTATAAGAAGCAGCAGGACTCCATCCCTTGTAGCCTCAGAGTTGTGAAGATAAAAGGTTTTGCTCTGAGAAGCCCCAGAGCACCGTATGCCATAATCACAGCAGCAGCACCATGCTCCAGAACGGTACTGGCCAAAGGAAGTTGTTAAAAATGGCAGCAGGCTAAGGAAGTTGTTCCAAAATGGCAATAGATTAGGGAAGTTGTTCCAACATGGCAGTTTAGGGAAGTTGTTATTTGAGATTTGGTTCATAGGCAGAGGGTCAGAACAATGGCTGCTACTGCTCCACAGATGTTGGCCTCATCATGTACCACTGATTTTAGGCACATACAGGATGCAAGAGTTGCGGGGTCAGGAAGATTTCCACTAAGATTTCAGAAGAAGGCCTAGGAGGCCAGGCAGTGTGCCCCTGAGAGTGCACGTGTAAAGCTGTGTGACGCTAAAGGTACCAGTGGAGGCCCCAGAAGTTCAGTGAAGTCAGGGGCATGGAAAGCTGCAAGGACGGAGTAGAACAGGCCAAGAGAGAAGTTCATTGAAGTGCCATTGGGGTGGAGCCATTTCAGCTCTTTGGATCTCACAGCTTGCCGTTGACTGCCTCAGATGCTACACGTGGAATTACAGAACTTAATGTCCTGCTGGATTTTGGACTTGCTTTGTACCATTCCTTTGTATTCCCTTGATTGCAGCTTTCAGAACAGAAATATCTAACTTGTACCTCTGAATATTGGAAGTATTTAAGTTTCTTTTCATTGTATTGGGTCTTGCAGATAAGAGTTTGCTTTAAATCTCAGAGGAAACTTAGGATTTGGGGTTTTCAGTCATGGTGAAACTAGGCTTTGGCAATACTTGGAGAGGGAATAAATACCTTTTGAGAAAAGGAATATATAAGAGTCTTTAGGGAACAGGGAGGAATGTTATCATATGGATCTAGATGTGCCCCCAAAACCTCATGTGGTCACAGAGTTCATCTACAGAAATATGAAGCTGGAGCTGATTCATGATGCTAGGCTTCAGGGCACTAGGATTATGGGTGTGAGTACTACACACAGCATAGTCTGAATAGCACAAAAAGGGAAGACTGTATTGTGAAAGCCTCTTGATGCCTTTGCTATCTGGCGCATGTCATTCTTGTTTCTCCTCTGGACCCTGTTTGGCATCTTTGTCTTGAAGCCAGACTATTATGGAATGAAACCTCTATGAGCTGTAAGCCAAATAGACACTTGCCTTTTAGCTTTGGATGCTGGGTATTTTTGTCTCAGCAATGAGAGAAAATTAACCAACATAGTAACTATTGTTATTACTTAGTCAACAGTGTCACTGTAAAATCAATGAAAACAAAAAGTACTATAAAGCTTTACGATTGTTCCACTCTCATGAATCATGAAACTATTTTTCAAAGTGTGAAAGTTGTCGTATATTTTTATAACCTTATTGTTACAAGTTTTTTTTTTTTTTGAGATAAGGTCTTGCTTTCTAGTTCAGTCTGGCCCTGACCTCACTATATAGCCCAGACAAGCCTCAAACTCAGCAGTCCTCCTGCCTCTGCCTTCCAAATGCTGGGATTATAGGCATGAGCCACCACACTGGGCACCGTGGTATATGGTACTGATTACTGCTGGGTGCACGTCTTGTATTGTTGTAATGGTTAGCAAGGATTGAATCAGGGACCTTGAGTTTGCTAGGCAGCAGCTGGAACAATTGAGCTAAATCTCCAGTTCATGTTGTAAACTTTTTATAATCTTAAACATTCTGAGTGCTAAATTTTTCTCCTTATGAAACCAGAGGACTGATTGTCCAGATTTTTGCTGCTTACAGTTTTCATGTTCTTCATTGAAACAGTTTGGTGAGGTTTTTTTCTCTTTCTATTTGCCTAGTACTTATTTTTCCTGAAATTTATAGTTTAAAATTATTTCCTCATCTAGTTAGCAATTTTCATTCTCTTTGAGTACTTTCTCTTATTTGGCAGCAGGAAATACTGAGATCTTATAGGGCCAGGGTGTTGTCTGTTTTATAGCATTAGTCTCCTATGAGGCTGTTATTTAATTTTTCAAATAAATTGCATCTGTGTCAAGTGCCTCAAGACAGGGTTGACCAGATGACCCATGTTTGTAGACTTTATTTCATATAGATATGTTTTTGGTTACTGCCAGAATATCCTCCATTTTTCTGATCTGAAATCCAGATTAGAGAAATAGGGAGATACAAAATTTCTAGTACCCTCTCATTTTGCTAAGGCTTTTCTTTTAGATTTAGAGGCAAAAGTTGATTCTCTTAATTTATTGATTTTTTTCATATTTTTTATATTTACCTTTTATAATAATTTACTAAAGGGAATAAAGATTTTTTAAAGCTTCTTTTAAATATTGACAAGTTAGATTATTTAGGAGACTGATCTTTTTTTGTCTGACCCAAAAGAAGATAAAATTGTGAGTGGAGCCATCAAACTTTTGAAGTTTGAACCAAATTCAATTATCTTTATGTGAATGATTCATGATTTAAACATACAGGGAGAATTTACTTCTTGGGAAGTCATTTGAACTTTCTGCACTTTTTTGCATTCCTTTACTGGAATGTTAATGAAATCTCATGGAGGTTCAGAGTATAGTGAAAATCTGCAGACAGGCCAAGAGTAAAACCATGTTCAGATTTTTGGTGACTTGATGAGGCATAGTATGTGCTTTCCTCTTTACATAATATATTATTTTTATTTGTATTGTATGAAATACATTTGAACTAAAGTACTCCAAAGAAGGCTGTGAACTTAGTAAAATCTCCAACTAGTGAATTAAATATCAGATTCATTCCTTTTTTCTATTCAGTGTGTATGTCCACAATTGGGAATTGTATGTTGAAGGAACATATTTCAGGATACTGCTTGCATTTTATTAAGATCTAAAATACTTGGAAGGGAGGGATAATTCTTCAGATAAAAGAACACAGCAGGGAGAAGAAGGAGAATCTTGCTAGTTTCTAAAATTTAGAAAAATAATCATCACAAACTATTCCCTTATTTTCAGAGACAGTTTGATATAATCCTATAGTATGAAGGTAAATAATTTACCAATCTAGTTACTTACTAAATTACACTGAATAGATGAGGCAGAGATTTGTTAGGAAATGGAAAATGTCTGATTATAGATTTCAAAGGAAATCTTACTATGAACATCAATTCAGTCTTCAACAAATAAAATTAATGATAAAGTGATTAACTTGGAGTGTGAGAGAATTTTAAATAGTACTGAAATCACATCTTTAAAGAACAGAACTACTGTATCTTCAGGTTATAAGAATTTTCTTTAATAGATGAAAAGTGGGGAATTAAAATGATAGCCTAAATTTTATTTTAAAAACCTATATAAACATTGACATTTACTTGTTATGTACATTTTGTCACAAATTAACACAGAAAACCTAATAGCTAATTCATTACCACTGAAATGGGAATTGAACAAACAAGCTTTAATGGCTGTACCTATATAAAATGTTCACCAAGGAAGTTTAATTCTGCTTCCATCAACTACAAATATATTTTAAATAACCATAACGTTAAAGTGGGGAGAAAAGCCACTAGACAAAATGAGTAGAGTGCTTGGGAAAGAAAATTATAAACTTTACCATGAAATTATTAACTTCCTGATCTTTGGTTTCAGCAGTAAGGGAGTATCATCTTACATTGTTTTTAATAGAGGGCAGTAGTATAAAACATTGACCCAGATTCTCATTCTATAAAACTCTGTGGGAGAATTACACTCCACTGGTAAAATTCAGTCTGTGAAAGCATAACCACAATTATTAGATGCTTTTCTCTGCAACAAACTTACTCTTTGGTTGCTTAAATAGAAAACAAAAGTTCTTTGAAACTATTAAAAAGCAAAAGAGTCTAAAAAAAGTTCCTTTATAGCAACAAGTTTTACTTCTTTCTCATAATTAGTTGGCACAATCCTTTCCTTTCTCAATGTAGTTTTTACTATTCTCATTTCAGTTGTGAAAATTAATTTTCCAAGGACTGGTAAGAACCAATATTTTAGCTCAATAAGATGTAAATTTAAATGCATTAATGCATCTTTTTTTCTTTATTAAAGTTTTGCATCCTGAAAAGCTAAAGTTGTAATTTCTTCTCTTTTTGAAAAATAAATATTCCAGACTATTAAATTTCAATTAGAAATTCCAAGCTTCATTTTCAAATCTCTTTGATATTACTCAATAACTTTAAAAATCTCTTCTTCACTCTTTTTGTCATTGCTATAAATTCTAAACAGGAAGTTTTTTTTCAAGTTGATAAAATGAAAACAATATAGTATTGTAATTAGAAACTTTGATTCTAATTCTAGAATTGCCACTAGCTGACTTAAAAAAAAATTTTTTTTTGACAGGGTCTCGCTTTGTAGTTCAGGCTGGCCCTGAGCTCACTATGTAGCCCAGGCAAGACTCGAACTCAGCAATCCTCCTGGCTCTGCCTCCCAAGTGCTGGGATTATAGGCATGAGCCACCACGCCCGGCACTAGTTGATTTTTTAAATACTATTCAAACTACTTAACTGCTTCAAACTAAAGTATCTTCATTAGTAGAAAAAGGATGATAAATAAAATTACCTTTCTTAGTTTTAACTTCTTGAGCTTTCCTTTTTTGTGATTCTCGTACAAGAGCTATACTGAGGTTACATACTTGAATACTGCTGAACTTAATAAACACAGCTTATATACTGATGATAGTTTATTTTGTATTCATTTTCTGATTGCTGTGGATTTTGTGATGAAAATTTATTTATTTATTTATTTTTTGAGACAGGTTCTCACTTTATAGCTCAGTCTGGGTCTGAGCTCACTATGTAGTCCAGGCTAGACTGGAACTCTCAACAATCCTTCTGCCTTTGCCTCCCTAGGACTGGGAGTACAGGCGGGAACCACCATGCCCCACACTCTGGTGTGTGGTTACAGGGAATCAAACTCAGGACCTTGAATTTATCAGGTAGATGCTGGAACCACTGAGCTAAATCCATGACTATATTTATTACTCTTTTTTTAATTGAATTCTTTATTGGTACAATTTATATACATCTCAAAATCACATATAACATTGGGAAATTTGTACCAGTATATGCCACAAGTTAATTCTCATTTTTACCCATATCCCTACCCACTCCCCCTCCTCCCCCCTTTATACGTGCTCTTTTATTTTCTTTCTGTATCATATTTATTCCTTCCCCTCATCACAT
>PVIC010028247.1:0-23339 GCA_004025085.1 Thryonomys swinderianus
CCCCCCCAACTTTTTTTGAGATAAGGTCTCACTATGAGTTGAGGCTAGGCTTGAATTCATGGCAGTCCCCCTGGCTCAGCCTCCTCTCCTTTGTTTTAAATCTCATATTACAGACTCTGCCATTCACTGTTTGCTCCTTATTACAAACCTCTTTTGAACTCCATGTGGAAATTCCTGTCATACTTTCTCACCAACATGACTTGTTACTGTTTTTGTCATGTTTCTGTTCTGACTTTATGGTTTCTTGGACTTTTCTTTTTTTGGAGGGTAGGTGTTTGAGACAAGATCTCACTGTATAATTCACACTGTCTTTGAACTCACTATGTAGCCCAGGCTGGCCTTGAATTTGTGGTAATCCTCCACCCTTAGCCTTCCAGTTGTTGGGATTATAGGTGTGTGGCACCACGCCCAGGTAGACTTTTTCTTATCATTCTTTCTGTTTGTTTCCCTCAGTACTAGGAATTATGCCAAGCCTTTAGCACTGAGTTGTATTCCCCAGGGCTCACATTTGTGATTCTCCTGAGTAGTTAGGATTATAACCATGTGCTGCTTTGTATAACTAATGAACTTGTCTTTAAACATTCTGCCTTGATTCTTGATCTGTTTTATTTCTGGTTTCTTCCTTTTAGTACCATGATTTCAACAGTCTTCCATTCTATTGACTTTACCACCTTTTCACTGTCTGCTATCTGCTCCCTGTCTAGGTCCTCAATTCTATTCTTACCTGTTTTATATCCCAGGATCAGTGATAAATGACCTCTTTCTTCTTTTTATCTTCACTTTCCTTGCTCCTTTTTCTGTTCATCACACTTACTGGGCAGAACCAAACCCAAGTTTTTTCTTTTTAAACCCAAGGCAGTTTTTTTTTTTTCTTACTTTGTAATTCAGGCCAGTTTTGAACTCACTATGTGGCCCAGGCTAGTCTTAAACTCCCAGCAATCTTCCTGCCTCTGCCACCTGAATGCTGGGATTACAGGTGTGAGCCATCACACCCAGCATTGTAAACCCAAAGCAGTTTTAATCCAAGTTTCTATCTGGTCTACACTCATACCAGGACTGCTGAGGGAGTGAGGGAGAAAAATACCCAACAATAGTCACTTTAAATTGAGAACTCCTATTCTCAAATGGGACTTTAATGCTGTCTGGGAGTCACTTTATCTTTCTCACTTTTACTACCCTGTTCTTCACAATTTAATATCTTTGTTTTGCTACTTTAATTTCTCCTTCTTTTCTTCTTCCTCCTTGTTTTCTTCTTCCTTCTTTTTTCTTCTTTAATTTTTTCTATTATCAGAGCTGGAGATCCAACCTAGGGCTTCGAGCATGCTAGGGAGGTACTCTACTACTGGGTTACCAGTCCCAAAATAAATAGTTTAACAGTGTTTTTATTT
This sequence comes from Thryonomys swinderianus, assembly GCA_004025085.1. NCBI lineage: Eukaryota > Metazoa > Chordata > Mammalia > Rodentia > Thryonomyidae > Thryonomys > Thryonomys swinderianus. The sequence goes on from PVIC010028247.1 coordinate 1,389, forward strand.
CTTCTCCTTTTCCTTTTTTTTTTTTTTAATGCATTAGGTTAAATCTGTAGTCTTTTGGTTGCAAAACAAGTGCTCTGCCATTGAGCTATACTCCCAGTACTTTTCTCTTTATTAACTCCTTCCCTAGTCTCACTCTCAGTTGCTGACAATGCTCCTGTTACACTCCTGGCACCATCTCCTTGCCCAGCTTTCTCTGTGCTCATAGCCTCTATTATATATCCTGCTGCTGTGAATAAGTTGCTCCACATAGAAATGAGCTTTTTCTCAAAGGGCACTGTCTGCCAACTTTTTCTTTTGCAGCATTTATTTTTCCTTCTTTACTGGATCTTAATATATCAACATACTATTTCTTCCTTCTTAAAAACAAAGAGTTAAGTAAAAAATAGGTAAAAGTGTTTAAGGTAAGTAGTAATAAAACTTCTCTTGTAGCCACTTCCTCTACCATAACATCTTTTTTGTTTTTACAGTTGAACACCTCAAGAGGTTTCTAATTTCTAACATTTCAAACTTAGCTTTGAGAATTTCTTTTTAACCAGTCTTTTGTCAAAAGTTAGTGACTTATGTTGCCAAATCCAAGTCAGTTCTTAGACTTTCTCTTATGTTTTTGATCAGCAGCATTTCACACTGCTGATCATACTGTCCTACTTTACTTTCTTCATTTGACTTCCAGACTTACTATCTTTATTTTCATGCTTTTCAAGGCTACTACTTGTCTGTCTCTTGATGATTTTTCTTTATCTACCAGTCTCTTAATATTGGAGTACACCAGAACTCAAACTATGGACTTCTTTTCCTTTCTTACTCACATTTACTCCATCATTTTTATTTTGTCTCATTGTTATAAAAAATCTGTATGTTGCTAACTTAGCACTTTTATATCAACTTTGGCTTTTCCTCTGAACCCTATACTCATGTGTTTAACTTTTCAAATTTTGCTTGAGTGTAACAACGTTTCAAATTTGATGTATTAAAAACTGAGTTCCTGATCTTTCTCCTTAATATTTCTTCCTTTCAGTCTTTCCCACTTCATCCTTCTTGTGAAGCAGACCAGAAACCTCAAAGCCATCTTTTGTCCTCTCATTCTGTTTTACCTCATTTCCAACTTATCAGAAATTTCTGTTAATCTTTACCTTTAAAAATCTCAGATTCTGACCACTTATTCTCACCTCCATTGCTACTCATTATGGTATCCTGTCTGTGTGTTCCAATAAAAAAGTAAGAGGATGTCACTGTTCTACTCTAGTGTTGCAGTGTATTACTTCTCTCTCAAAATGAGCTAAGATCAATTCATGTCCTATGAAGTCTTACATATTGTTTCTTCATTACGTTTTAGACTTCATTTCTGCTTTTTTCTCACATGGTCATAGCTATACAGTACATTGATCTGTTCCTTTTTATCCAATTACCTGTTCTCTCAGTAGACTTGGTCTCATTTTTTTGTAATGACTACTCTCTGTGCCAAGAAATGTTTTTTCCCCTGTGAGACTTCCCTTGTGTCTTGTTCCCTCACCTTCTGTGGGTATTGACTTCATTGTCACGGAGAAAAACTTTAGAACTGAACCTCCATCTCCTTTGCAGACTTTGTGTTATTTCTCTCTATTGTACTTGTCACTGTTTAGAAAGTTTAATATTCTCCTTACTTGAATTTTAACTTCTTTTATTTTTTCTTTTCTCTGTAGAATTTAAGAGGTCAGTGACTTGTCAGTTTGTTCGTATTGAATACTCTTAGTAGACAGAATAATGCTTGCAATGGTAGAACTAATAAAATATTTAAATGAATGGATTTTTATACAAATATTTGAGTGAATTGGTTTATAAATAAAAAGATTGGATAACCTTAAGCATGTTTTAATGTTTTTAGGTAAAGGTCCAGTAGCAGAATAGTCTGAAAGTTTTAGGAGAAAGGGAGTAAGTAAGGGCATTAAGATATATGGGAGGGTATATGGACATGAGCTCTATAGCTCAAGTGGAGAGATAAGCATTTGATAAAGATGATATAGAGGCAGAAAAGAAGTCGGGCATGGTGGCACATGCCCATCATGTCAGCACTACTGCTGAGGCAGGTGAATCATAAGTTCAAGCCCAGTCTGGGCAGTTTAGTTACTTAGTGATTTCCTCAAAACAAAAAAGAAGGCTAGGTTGTAGCTCAGTATGAAGACCTTGGTTTAATCCTTGGTGCTGCCAAAAAAAGAGAAAAGATAGGAATTCAAGTACACTTGCAGATATGTTATTGGCATGTTGAATAGCTTCTATCTAATAACTTTGTTTTCTGTGTGAAATGGGAGATAATATGCTAAGTAATGGGAGGGAGGGGTGTCTTGAAAATTTCAGAAGAGTGTATAAGTTTTGAAATAATACTTCCCAAGAAAGAGAGAGGAGACTGACTAATGAAAAAATTAAATGTGGCAGTTCTGAGGTTACATCTGAGGATTGTAACCATGAGTTTGTGTGGCATAATTTTCTGTATAATGATTATTCTTGGTAAATCTTTTTTAGGGGAGCAGATTCATATTTATTGCTATTATAGTAAATTATTTTTTATTTTTAAAAGTTCTAGTGCTTTAATTAGATTTCTCCATCTTTGTAGACCACTGTTGATCTACCCATAAAAGATTACATTACAGTTGTGGCCTTGGCATGATCACAGAACACTTAACAGATCACAGTTTGTGCAGTATTTAATTTGACATGTGATTCTTAGTAAATTTATAACTTGACCACATTTCTTATAAAATCATGTAGGGAATACCCTACTATCTATATACTTCTATGTATTTTGTGTTCAATAAGTATATTTAGATATAATTTTCATATTCAAGTTACCAGTCGAGTTAGTTAGACAATATCTGCATAGAAGACTTAAAAGCATTTGCATTGTTTTCTGTTTAGGAGCAAAGAGACCTCGGGTCACTTCAGGTGGTATGTCAGAGTCTCCTAGTGGATTCTCTAAGCACATACACTCTAATTTGGACTTCTCTCCAATAAACAGTGCTTCTAGGTAAGTAAATAAAGAAAGACTAAGTAATTGAATATAGAATTCCCCAAGAAGAATAATACATGTATATACCTTTCTTAATACTGAATGTGATTTTATCAGATTGAGAATGATTGTTTGATATAAGAAAGAACTGGTAGATTTTACTTAAAGACATAATTTCTTGAGCATAATGCCATATATCTATAGTTTTAGCTACTGTACTTGAGGATGGTCAGTGTAACATTTGAGACTCTTGTCTCAAAAAACAAAAGTCAAATATGTGAAGAAAAAAAAACCTGAAGACATGTTTCTTTTAATGTCTCAGTGAAGAAAATGTGAAGTACTCCAGTTCCCAGCCAGAACCACGGACAGGTCTTTCCTTATGGGACACCAGTCCCTCATACATTGATAAACTGGTACAAGGGATCAGTTTTTCCCAGCCCACCTGCTCTGATCATATGCTTCTGAACAGTCAGTTAGTTGGTACCCCAGGATCTTCACAGGTAAGGGAATTTAATTTTTTATATAAATAATAGTTGCTCTTTATAGTTTTAAAAAAGTCTTTTGTTCATGTGGACATATTAGGACTGTAATATTAATACTTTAATTTATAAATATATGCATATATATCAAGGAAGACCTAGAGGAAGACTTCATAGAAAAGAATTTCAGGTCACACAAAAAGTTTTCAGGCTAAATAGGTGTGATATTTCTGTTTTCTTCATTGTGGATTTATTCAGCTTTCCTGTTTGACATGTAGAACCCTTGGCAGCGCTTAGTCAGAAGAATGACACGATTCTTTACCAAACTGGATGCAGACAGATCTTATCAATGCCTGAAAGAGACGTGTGAGAAGCTGGGCTATCAGTGGAAAAAGAGTTGTATGAATCAGGTATTTTTGTTGATTTATTTGACTAAAAATTATTATTTAAAAGGATCAGCTGATTGTAGTGGCACCTGAATTCCCAGCACTGGGGAACTGAGGCAGGAGAATTGTGACTATGAAGCCAGGTTGGGCTATATGGTGAAATAAAAAAATAAATTAAAAATATTAAGTCATTACTAAAATACTGTGTGTAATTAATTATAACAGTTGACTGCCTTGTGTGGAAGAAGTATGAGAAGAAACTCCAGACTTCTATCTTCCCTGATCTTTGTACAGTTTTTGTTTATATTATTGTAGATAGTTATAACACTGACATTCTAATCTGTATTTAGGTTTTTCAAGAGGCAGTTATTCTGTATTTAAGGAGATTTAAGGGCCCTGATTACTAAATGCAATGTGTGATCTTTCAGTAGATCAGTGATGTTGAGTCTTTTAGAGCTTTCAGTGATACAAACAAGTGCTCTGGCACACTTGCCATCACTGCACTAGATTATAGATTTCAAACTCAAACAGCTATAAATGTAGTTTATCAGTATGGTATGGGCTGAATATTAATTATTGTCTTTGCTAGGTGGTGGGGTGATAATGCTGTCATTTGTAGAAGAATATTTTCCAGGGTGGAGCTTCTTTACAGGTCATAAGAATACCCTATAAAAAATGAAAGTGGAAGTTGTAAGAACTGTTCAGGCCTTTTTCAATTTCTGATTGTTTGTTCTGGCTTTTCGGCAACAAATCTGGCTTCTTTTTCTTTCTCATATTTAATGACATTGTTTCCCTTGCTCTCTTATTCTTTGTTTCTTCTTTCAGTTTTATTTCTTTGGTTGGTAAGAGTTCACCTGAACTCAGTCCCTATTTACAGGTTGGTTTGGCTTGCACAAGACTTCTTCTGTCTTGGAAGTACATGACAAATTTTTATCCCAGAAGTGTCATTGACTTGAGAGCATAGTTTTAGTTTAAGGATATTTTCTAGTCATACACATGACTTAACCTTACTTTTGTTACCTTAGGTTACTGTGTCAACAACTGATAGGAGAAACAATAAACTGATTTTCAAAGTGAATTTGGTCGAAATGGATGAGAAGATATTGGTTGACTTCCGACTTTCTAAGGTACTTACAATTCTGTTGTAGAAATATTTCTGTGTGAAATTTTTTTTTTTTGCTTTATTTTGAGACAGGGTCTTGCCTTGTAGTTCAGGCTGGCCCTGAGCTCACTATGGTGCCCAGGCAAGCTGCCGTGAACTCAGCAATCCTCCTGTCTCTGCCTCCCGAGTGCTGGGATTACAGGCGTGAGCCACCACATCCGGCATTGCGTTATGCGGTGTTGATTGTTGGTGGGCGTGTCTCCACGCCCAGCATTATATGTGGTCACCGGTGATCGAACTCAGGACCTTGCGCTTGCAAGGCAGGCGCCAGAACCACTGAGCTAATCCTCCGACCCTGAATTTTTTTTTTAATGGTGTTATATTTGTATACAGTAACCCTCTCACCCATCCTTACTTTCTGCAGTTTCAGGTCAACTATAGTCATACTTAGGATATAAACATCTCATGAGATTTCAGTTGAGCACGTGGTACTTGGGCAGCTGAGGCATGAGGATCACAAGTTTAAGTCCAGCCTGGGCAGTTTAGTCAAACCCTGTCTCAAAAAGAGCTGGGGATGTAGCTCAGTGGTAGGGCACTTGCCTGGCACAGACAAGACCTTGGATACAATCCCCAGTGCTTTTCCCCACCAAAATCCCTTTTCAAACCCCCCACCCACCGAAAGAATTGAGCATAGTTCTGAGTAGCATGAAATCTTGCACTATTCCACTCCTTTCTAGCAGGGTATGAACTATCTCCTTCTGTCTGGCATAAAAATCTTACTCATAGGTTTTTGTCATGCTGCATATATCAGTTGGCTTTTACTCAGTAGCTTTTTTGATTATTAGATTACATCTTGCAGCTTAACATTCACATAAAGCTTAACATTACTTAACATTCACATAAAGCTTATATTAATATAACAACAAAGTGCAAGTGGAGTGATGCTGGCAATTTTATTATTTATTTTTATCAGTAGCTGTTTGCAATACATAGGGATACCTTCATTGTGGAGGATTAGTACATAATCCTCACACATTTTAAACTTTTTACTCCCGCCCTGATCCCTTTCCCATTTGAAAAAGACCTATTCCCTGATTCATATTATCCATCCATTATTTTGTTCTTAAAATTATACTTTGGGTTTCTTGTATATAATAAGAAATAATGCAGTATTTAAGCTTGTGTGACTTATTTTACTTAACATTATGGTCTCAAGGTATATCCATTTTCCTACAGATGACAAATTTATCTTTTTTCATGGCACAGTAGTGCTCTATTGCAGAAAAATACCACATTTTCTTTAATCAACTGTTGATGTACATACAGGCTTCTTCTATGATTTAGTTTTTATGAGTTGGCCTGCTGTAAACATGGGTACACATACATCACTGTGGTAATGTCTTCTACTTTTTTGGAAGATACATAGAATAGGAATGAATAGAATTTCTAGTTTCAGCTTTTTTTTTTTTTTTTTTTCCTTTTTGAGACAGGGTCTCGCTTTGTAGTTCAGGCTGGCTCTGAGCTCACTATGTAGTCCAGGCAAGCCTCGAACTCAGCAGTCCTCCTGCCTCTGCCTCCCGAGTGCTGGGATTACAGGCGTGAGCCACCACGCCCGGCTAGTTTCAGCTTTTTGCAGAATCTCCATACTTATTTCCACAGTCATTTTCTTAGTTTACATTCCCACCAACAGTGCAGAAATACTTGTGTTTCTCCACAGCAATTTTCAGTATGTGATTTTACTCTTAGTTATTATTGTTAATCTCTTATTACACCTGATTTACAAATAAAACTTTATTGTAGATATATAGATACAGGAAAATACAAGTTATTCAATATAGCATTCTATACTCTTGATAATTTCAAGCATCCATAGGAGTTTGGAATATTTCCTTCTTGGTGGGCTGGGGATGTAGCCTAGTGACATTGTGCCTGCCTGACAAGGAAAAGGTCTTGAGTTCAATCCTAGTACAAAAACAAAAGCAAAAATAACATTTCATTCATGAGTAAAGAGACTGCTTGTTTGACATTTGTGAATATACAATAATTTGTTTTTGTTTAATATTATAAACTTTTGTTCTCCCAAGTCAAGTTTTTGACGGACACTTTTATAAAAGTTTTTGATTTTTTGTAGGTAATGTAGATAAGTTTAAAAAAAGATAATAAAAAGAACCTTAAATTATGCTTCTCAGCTTTAATCATCTTTAGTATTTTGATACATTCAAATTTTCTTTTAATTCATATTATCTTTTTATAATCCAACAAACCTTTATTTCAGTAATTCTGTGATTAATCTTAGATTTTTGTTCATATTTCTGATTACTTCTAGTTTTGAAGCTATTGACATAGGCAAAATGAAGAGTCTTTTCACCATTTCCTATGAGATTAAACATGCCTACAAGAGGAGGAGGGCTAGTTCATATTCTTTATATTAGATATATGCCTTAATACTGTTACTGAGGTGTTTGCTATGGATTTATGAAGCTTCCTACTGTAATGAATCGCTTCTCATATCTGAATGTTGTCTCTGTTGCCATAGTATTTTGATACAACTTGGTGTAGTTGTATAGTTTATTTTTAGTGTACAAATCCTCACCCCTGTGGAAATTTTAGATTTAATGTCTAGTGGTACTAACTCTTGAAATAGACAGGATGCTAATTTTTTCTGCTTTTTGAGTTCAGTGTTGTGGGAACAGTAAAGAACACAAAATCAGGTGAAAATTATTTATGTAACCTTTCTTTTGCCGGAATATTGGTCTTAATAAGAGGATATGAAGCTGGATGTGGTGGTGCACACCTGTAATCTCATCTCTCGGAAGGTAGGAGGATCACCAGGAGTTCAAAGCCAACTGGGGCTACAGTGTTCAAGGACAGCTTAAACCACATAACAAGACTCTGACTCAGCCCAGTAGAGTTTAATTTTATGGTATGATGTCTTTTGTCTAACATTTTTGTATATTACTTCTAATATAGGGTGATGGATTGGAGTTCAAGAGACACTTTCTGAAGATTAAAGGGAAGCTAAGTGATGTTATAAGCAGCCAGAAGGTTTGGCTTCCTGCCACATGATCAGTCAATAGCCCTGGGAATTCCTGGTGAATATGGCGCTACTATGTTATGACATTATGTTTCCTAGAGAAGATTATCCATTCTGCAAACTGCAAACAATAGATGCTGAGGATTTCTCTTCTACTTTATCCAAACATCTTCCAATTCTTTGTATGTTTTGCATACAAATAATACCCATATCTTAATTGTAAGTAATGCTTTGGGGAAGGGATATTTTTTCACCTGTATTTCATGTCTGAATTTGAAATCCAGCTGATAGAAACTAGGTTTAGGGTAGATATGTTTATCAGCTTTTATATCAACATGATATCCCATTCTTACCAGAGCATGTTTCATCCAAAAAGTATATTTCTTCCACACTGATTTAATTATAAAGATGGATTAGCAAAGGCTTAGTCCTTGTGACTTTTGGACAGTAGATTTGTAAGTTTGTGAGGCCAGCTTTAAAAAATGTATTCTTAAGATTTGTAATTATATTTTCAAAAGGGTCTGAACAGTTATATAAATATGTTGTTGAGTAATAATGATTAATTAAAATAGCCAGTAAATTTTTTTTCCCCCTAGAATAGCTAGTAAAATATACTGGTTGGTCTTTCAAAAAGTTGAGCATAAAATACTGCTTAACTGACTTTGAAAATTACTATTGCACATCTTAAATATTTTTCTATATTGTCTACTTTCACAGACATATTTTAATTCTTTACTACATAAATAAAGTCTATTTGAAAGTGATATCCAACTGTGAACTTATTGGTGACCAAGTTTTTAGGTGATGTGGAGTAAAAGGGGAGGGAGTAAGGAAGCTATCATTAAATACTTATGATTCTTACTATAATATGTCTAGGTGTGGGCCTTTTAAAAATTATCCTACTCTGATTTCATTGAGCTTCATGTATTTGTAGATCAGTGGCTTTCCTCAAACTTGGGAATATTTCAGCCATTGTTTTTTCTAATAATCTCTGTCCTTTGGTTCTTCTTCCAGGGTTTTCACAATGCACATATTGGTCTGTTCAGTGACATCCATGTGTCCCTTGGGCTGTTCACATTTCTTTTTCTTTTGGTAATACTGTTGATTGAACCCAGGGCCTCACACATGTTAAGCATTCTACCACAGAGATACATCCCCAACTTATCTTTTTACTTTTTTTCAATTTTCCCCTTTGTAGTCTTGTTTTCCCCTTTGTAGTAATTTATTTTAAATGACTTGTCTCATACTTGCTGTTCTGTGCAAAGGATAATGGCTTGGTGATAGAGTGTTTGCTTAGCATGCGTGAAGTGCTTGAGTTGAGTCCCAGCACTACAAAAAACTATTTCCTGATTATTCTGCCTATTCCAAGCCTGCTGCTTAACTCCTACAGTGAATTTCTCAATACTGTCACTGTGTTTTCCTCCAAAATTTGGTTCCTTTTTATAGTTTCTCTTCATTGATCTTATTTTGCTCACATATTGTTTTCATGATTACTCTTAGTTCTTTGTTATCTTTTAGCTCTTCTAGCATATTTAAGGCATTTTAAAATCTTTGTATAATATATCCAGCTTGTGTTTCTGTAGGAACTACATCTGCCACATTATTTTCTTCCTTTAAATGGGGTATGTTATTCTTTTTCCTCACTTTCTTTGTGTGTCTTGTGGTATTTGTGTTGATAGTTTCACCTCTTTTTTTGTATGCCTTGTTGAAAATTGGGCATTCAAAAAAATAATCAATTCTACTGATTAGCATGGTACTAAAAAAGACCTTTACTAGTACTACCAGATCATGTTTTTTGTTTTTAGTTTTTTGAGACAGGGTCATGTTTGTAGTTCAGGCTGCCCTGAACTCACAGCAGTCCTCCTGCGTCTGCCTCCCAAGGATTGGGATTACAGGTGTGAGCCACCACACCTATCATTGTGATATGTGGGACCAGGGATTAAACTCAGGACCTTGTGCTTGCCAGGCAGATGGAACCACTGAGCCAAGGTGTCAAGGTAGATTGAAGGTTTAATGTCTTCTCTGCTCTCTTAAGTTTTCATGTCATTTCTCTAGTCCCCTGCATACACAGAGACTTTGAATATCTTTATATTTTAGCACTTTTATGCCAGCTTTCTAGGGTTTAGGTACTATATTGTATTATCTACCTGTCACCTTTCCCAGGCGTCTGCTGGTTCATGTTCCCTCTGCAACTTTCTTGGGCAATGTTCATTGCTTCCCATGGTTTTTTCCTACGTGAGATTCAAGCTGCTCTGCTTTTTTCCTTGAGTGAGCTGTGAAGAGATGAAACAGACCAATCTCTGAAGTTCCCCATAATGTTAGTATGTTACACATAAAGTCTGTTCCATGCCCCCAAAAGCTTGAGAGGTCACTGGGAATTTGAGCTGCTCCTTCCATCTGTGCTATGTGTAGAAGAGAATGGTGCAGAGGCTGGTAAAATGCTAGCATTTGAGTCTGTGACTCTGGGTATCCTGTGTCTTTTCTTGGAACTAGTTTTAAATTTTTCTTTTTGATTTTTATGTGCCTAGATGTTATTCTTTATATTTATCTTTTTTTTTTTTGAGATAAGTTCTCACTTTGTAGTTCAGGCTGGCATCAAACTCATGGCAGTCCTCCTGCCTCTGGCTCTCAAATGCTGGGATTATAGGCATGAGCCACCATCCCTGGCTCTTTATATTTATTTTGCATTTATTCTTTTTTATAGTTTCAGTCTTTTTTGTTAAAATTGCTTTCTATTCACTAAAGAATTTTCTGTTTTCTTTTAAGTTTATGGACATGTATTTAACAGCTATTTATTACCTTCATTAATTCTAATTTTTGGTTTATTTTGAGGTCAGTGTCTGTTGACTGCTTGTTCGAGACAAGCTGACCTTGTTTATCTGTTTTGAGATAAGCTGACCTTTAATTCACTATGTAGCCCATGCTGGCTTTGAACTCTCAGCAATTCTCCTGCCTCATCCTCTCACATGCTGGGATTACAGGCATGTGCCTCTTTCCCTGGCTTTTTGACTGTTTCTTTTCCATTGGCAATGGACCACAATTCTCTGCTTTCATATGTCTAGTAACCTTATTACATGGTAGACACAGTGGTGATGAATTATAGAGACGCTGGACCCTCTGCAGAGCTGACTTTTGTTCTTGGATTGTTAATGTGGGGTGCTTGAACTCCAAGCTCTATCTCCTTTAATGGACGGCCCCTAAAAACTCTTCTCAGCTGTTTCAGCTTTCAAATACTGTTATTGTTCAGACTCTTAAGGTTTTAGATGTGCCAAGACACTGGTCAGAATTTCTCCTTAGATCTGAGAGTTTATTTTCTATGTTCTTCACAGGAATTCCCTAGAACTTCATAGCTACTCTTTTAGTCCTAACCTGTGTTCTCTGAAACCTCAAACAAGATGTGTGTGTGTGTGTGTGTGTGTGTGTGTGTGTGTGTGTGTGTGTGTGTTACTGGAGATTGAACCTAGGACCTTCACACTAAGCTATACCCCAGCCCTTTTACCTTTTTAATTTTTGAGACAGGGTCTTTCAGACAGTTGTTTCCTTTTTTTTGTTTGTTTGATTTTGTTATCTGTGGAGGATTATTCACCATAAATAGAAGCTATAACTCTCCTACCCATAAATTTTACTTGTTTTTTGTTTGTTTGAGACAGTGTCTCACTGTGTAATTAAAGCTACTCTTGAAGTCACTGTGTAGTCCAGGCCAGCATAGACCTCATGACTATCTTTCTGCCTCAATTTTCTCAGTGCTAGGATTATATGTATATACTACTATGGCCAGCCCCATAAATTTTAAACCTTTATTTATTTATTTTTTTAAAATTGAATTCTTTATTGGTACAATTTATATACATCTCACCATCACATATAACAATGGGGAGTTTGTACCAGTATATGACACAAGTTAATTCTCTTTTTTTTTTTTTTTTTGAGACAGGGTCTTACTATGTAGTTCAGGCTGGCCCTGAGCTCACTATGGTGCCCAGGCAAGCCGCCGTGAACTCAGCAGTCCTCCTGTCTCTGCCTCCCGAGTGCTGGGATTACAGGCGTGAGTCTCCACGCCCAGCATTATATGTGGTTACCAGGTTACCAGGGATCGAACTCAGGTCCTTGCGCTTGCAAAGCCAGCGCCGGAACCACTGAGCTAACCCTCCAGCCCTCATTTTTTTTTTTTTTGCTTTTTGAGACAGGGTCTCGCTTTGTAGTTCAGGCTGGCCCTGAGCTCACTATGGTACCCAGGCAAGCCGCCGCGAACTCAGCAATTCTCCTGTCTCTGCCTCCCGAGTGCTGGGATTACAGACGTGAGCCACCACGTCCGGCATTGTGGTATGCGGCGTTGATTGTTGGTGGGCATGTCTCCACGCCCAGCATTATATGTGGTTACCGGGGATCGAACTCAGGACCTTGGTCTAGCGAGGCAGGCGCCAGAACCACTGAGCTAACCCTCCGGCCCGTTAATTCTCAATTTTACCCATATCCCTACCTACCCACACCTCCCCACCCCCTTTATACATACTCTTATTTTCTTTCTGAATCATATTTATTCCTTCCCCTCATTACATTCCCACACCAAATTTCCTTTGGAAATTTCCCGCTCTATAAAAGCTGTCATACTTTCTAGAGCTCATTTGCATCTACAGGTGTTCATGTCAAAGAGAAGATCCAGAATTTGCCTATCTGTGATCTGTTTATTTCACTTATTAGTATATCCTCCAGGTGTCTCCATTTGCACATAAATGGATTGATCTTGCCATTCTTTATGGCAGAATAATACTCCATTTTATAAAAAAACCACATCTTTATCCAGTCTCCAGTTGATGGGCATTTGGGTTGTTTCCAAGATTGAGCTATCACGAACTGAGCCGCTATGAACAAGGGCATACATCTGTCTTTCCAATATGATTTTTAAAAATTCTTTTGGGTATATTCTTAGCAGGGGGATAGCAGGGTCAAATGGAACCCCTAGTTTTCTGAGAAATCTCCACATGGATCTCCACAATGGTTGCACAAGTCTACAATCCCACCAACAGTGGAGAAGGGTTCCTTTCTCCCCACAGCCACGCCAGCATTTATTGTTGGTTGATTTTGTGATCGTGGCCATTCTTTGTGGAGTGAGATGAAATTTCAGTGTTGTTTTCATTTGCATCTCTCTAATGACCAGTGATGTTGAACATTTCTTCAAATGCTTCTTAGCTGCTTTGACTTCTGCCTTTGAGAAGTGTCTCTTCATTTCACATGCCCATTTTTGAATTGGGTCTTTAAACTTGGGGAGGCTGATCTGTTTGAGTTCTTTGTATATTGTAGATAATAGCCCTTTGTCTGATAAACAGCTAGTAAAGATTTTTTCCATGTTGTAGGTTGTCTTTTAGCAGTGCCAGTGACTTCTTTTACTGTGCAGAAGCTTTTCAGTAGGATGAGATCCTATTTGTTGATTCTATCTGCTAGTTCTTGTGCTATAGAGGTTTTATTCATAAAGTCTCTGCCTAAGCCAATGTCTCCAAGAGTTTTACCTAGCCTGTTTTCCAGCAGGCTTATTGTTTCTGTTTTAATGTTAAACCATTATTTTTGAATACCATTTTGTTAAAGATAGAATTATAGGCTCAAAGCAATTTTCATTTAGAAATTCAAAGAGGAGTACCATTGTCTTTTAGCCAACAGTTATTACCAATGAGAAGTTACTACCAGTTTTTTATGGGAAGGGCCATAATGTATAAATATTAAAGGTTTAAATTTTATATATGGTAAAAATGACTTTGTTTTTTGGTGTACTATTCTAAGAGTCCTTAGCCATGAATCCAAAAGCTGTAACTATTTAAAAAATAAATCAGAATATACCAAAATTAAGGATTTTTGTTTTGCTAAATCCATTAGGATCACCCACATGATCTCCAGAGCCTTTACACGGAGAAGGGTAGAAGCAGCAGTGGGGAGTGTTGACTGGAGAGAGCTGATTTTGTGTTGAAAGACCTTTCTGGTTGATGCTTAGTGTGAGATAATGGCTCTGATTAAAGCTATACAAGATTTGGTTTTAGGGTCTGTCCCTGGCTCTCACTAGCCTGGCAACCTTGGTCAGTTTGGAGCAGCATGGAATATGAACAAATAAAATGCCTCTGTCACATTTTTTTAATTTATAAAGGATACCATTTTTCCTGTCTACTACTCTGAGTTCTTTCCTGACGATCACAACACACCATAAATGTGAAAACAACGTGAGGCAAGGAGTGACTGTTTAGTATTCCACCTGTTCCTCCTTGGTGCTTAAGATTATGCAGTAACATTTTGTAGGAAAAATGTGTTATGTGAAAAAATAAAAGGAATCATTTTATTGTTATTATGTGAACTTAAATATGAAAACTCAAGAGCCAAAGAAAAGTTGAATTATGTATGTAAGTGGATGTGGAGGGAAATAGGGGTGGAAAGGTGGGTAGTCAGAAGTATCAGTAAAGCAGGACTTAAAAACAAGTTCTCCCCAGGCTTGAGTGGTTACCAACTTAGATCACTCCTTTCTCCCTTGTAGTTCTAACCCCTTATTCTGTTACAGATAAGATTGACAACTATGTCCTCTAAGCAAAGTTCATGATGTCCTCTCAAAAGATTCACAAGGAAAAATGAGAATTAACTTGTGGCATATACTGGTACAAATTTCCCAATGTTATATGTGATTTTGAGATATATATAAATTGTACCAATAAAGAATTCAATTAAAAAAAAAAGATTCACAAGGAACAAAAGTGTCATCCTGTGGAATGTAACTAGTTTTTTGTTTGCTACTGTAACCTCGCTTGCCCACCACCCTCCCAAGTGTCATTTCACTAGAAAGATCATCCCTTCCTTTTAACTAAAAGTATAAAACAAACTTTTCCATTCTTAGTTCTTTTGGAGTCTGTTGAGTCTGTTGATGTTCATCTAAAACATGAAATAAATCCTGCTGATTCCCATTGGTCTCCCCTGCCTCTTGAAATTTTGCAAAGTCTGCATTATTTAAGCCCCTTGAAAGACTATATCCTTTGTATTCTTCCTTGCTGTCTCTGCCCTAAGAGACCTCTTCTCTTTCACTGCTGCCAGGTAGAGTAGCACACACTTATAATCCCAGCTCCTTGTGAGGCTGATGAAGGAGAATCACAAGTCTGAGCCGAGCCTGGGCAGCTTAGCAAGATGCTATCTTAAAAAGGACTCTGTGGGAGAAGGCTTGTCTATCCTGCTCAAGGCCCTAAGTTCAATTCCCAATAGCACATACAAAATATCTAATTTAGTAGAGTTGGAAGAAAGCTTAGGTTGACCCTGAAACTTGACTGATGGGAAAAAAAGTTTGTTCTAAGCAAAGTTCTTGATGTCCTGTTCTCAGAAGATTCACAAGGAACAAAGCTTTCATCATGTGGAATGTAACTAACTTGTTTTATGTTTTCTTCGCTTGACTCCCCCAAATGTCATGGCACTAGAAAGTCCACCCCTTCCTTTTACCTAAAAGGATAAAATTAAAATCTTTGTTCTTCAGAATGTTTATGAGAATCTTTGTTTTTTAATCACAAGATATTTATTTTAAAAAGGAAATCTGGAATATCAAGATTGGGGCAGGGAAGACACGGTGAAGAACAGGAGAGGAAGGATTTGAGCATCTTGTCTAACATTCAGGCAGAGGCAGATGCTATTAATCTGTTGAATATAATTTGAATATAATTTGTTGAATATAATTTGAATCAAGTTGTGTGGCAGGGACCTTCTGCCTGAGTTAGATTTTAGTTCTTGTTGCAGAAAGGTTTATTTCTGCAACATATAATTTGCATCCTTGTTCCATGGGAAATGAGGTTCATAGAGGGGCACTTGTTCTCACATCCTTGAACCATGAATTGGAGTTTTCCACCTGAAAAGGGCAAAGACACATTGGAGTTAGCAGGCTTTTTTCTCTAACCTTTATCCATGGTCCCCAATGTCCCTGTGAAGGGATGGCTAATACCTTCATATGTACATTCTCCTTCCTCTCTCCCTTTCTGTCCTCTGGGACCTTTACTCCATCAGCTGCCCACTTTTCTCTTATTGCTGCAATTTTCCTCTTTACTGGCTCCTTTTTTCGGTGCATAAACATGCTCAAGTTCTCCCAAACTTGACAGTAGTCTCTCTTACTCCTGCTACTGTCTCAACCCCACAAACATCTGGAGAGCCAGCTACCCTCACTTGACCTTACCTTCTGCTTTAGACACTCTTAAGTCCTAATTCTACTGCTCAAATTACCTTCTCAAAGGGTTCTTCTGCTTTTCAGGTTCTGCAGCCTTTTCTTAGGATGCCGACCTCTGCATGCTGTGATCCTGTAGACTATGTCCTACCCTATTTCTTTTTCAACACTGCTCCAATGTTCCCTCCTACTCTGGATCCAGTTATCTGTGCTTTCCCAAGTAGAATTTTCCCATTTCTGACAAACTGATGATCACCTTCAGATATGTTAAGGACATTTAAAGTTTACTCTGCCTCAGATGAAGTTCCTATCCATCTTTCTGACTTGGACTTGCTTGCTTGACATTTCCTTTATATATTTTCTGAATCAGACTTTCACAACCTCTGTGATCTCTGATTTCCCTTTTCCCTTTTTGTCTAGTTGGTCAGAAAGGCCTATCAGTTCTATTCTTTTTTTTTTTTGAGACAGGGTCTCGCTTTGTAGTTCAGGCTGGCTCTGAGCTCTCTTTGTAGTCCAGGCAAGCCTCAAACTCAGCAATCCTCCTGTCTCTGCCTCTGGAGTGCTGGGATTATAGGCGTGCGCCACCACGCCCGGCACTGTGGTATGTGGCATTGATTTGCTGGTGGGCGTTAGTCTCCATGCCCAGCATTGTATGTGGTTACCAGGGATCGAACTCAGGACTTAGCGCTTGTGGGGCCGGCACCAGAACCACTGAGCTAACCCTCCGGCCCAAGGGGTGGTAGTGATTTTTTAATGAGAACTGAACTGGGGTCATTCACATTGAGTTAATCTCCAGCCTCTGTTTTTATATTCTATCTTCATTTTTTGTTTCTTGAGGCAGTCTTGGTATATAGTTCTGGCTGGCTTTGAACTCACTGTGTGGCATAGGCTGGCCTCAAACTTACAGCATTTTTGCCTCAGCTTTTTGAGTGCTGAGATTACAAGGGTGCAACACCAATTGTAGGTCTTTTTTTTTTTAATATTTTATTTTGAGACAAGGCCTATTTAAATTGTTAAATTGCCTAGGTGGGCTTGAACTTGTGATCCTTCTTAGCCTCCCAGAATGCTAGAATTATAGCCATGCACACATCCTATAATATTTCAGGTCTGTATGTATATGTATATGTATTGTGTGGTTGCAGCCAACCATTCCTAAATTTATTTTCTTCTCTTCCCCTTCTTGCAATTCCAAAAGTTCTCTGCTATGAAAAATAGTAGTTTACATCCTGCACTTCTCTGATTGGTTTCCATAATTCCCACCTCTGGCATATCCTTCATCAACCATTGCCATATGGCTAAATCAGTAGCTCTTTTCAGTCCTGCTTGTGTGACTGAGGAGCTTTAAAAAATATTGATGTGGGCCTTGATGGTGTAGGCCTGTAATCCCAGTCCTCTGGCAGGTTGGAACAGGAGGATCAGAAGTGTGAAACTAGCCTGATCAACTTACTGAGAGACCCTGTCTCAAAAATTCGGCTGAGGGTGAGGATGTAGCTGAGTAAAAAGGCCCTGGGTTCTACACCAGTGCCAAAAGAAGTATAAGAAAAATGCCTGGATTCAATCTCCAGTGATTCTGATTTAATTGGTGCTGCCTGAGCATTAGGATTTTTTACAGCTGTTCAAGTGATTGTAGTGTGTATGTACCCAACAGAGTTCCTGGACCACATCTATGTGTTTCCCCAAAACCTCTTGTGAATCCCACCTCCAGATCTGTTTGGAATTTTTGCTCCTTTGATCTCATCTTTCCTTCCCTGCCACTTCTAATCTTTCCTCTTGTTGAGTTCTCAGCACTTTGTGTGCTTTTTGTTAAAAATAGTACTGGGGGGCTGGGGATTTAGCTCAAGTGGTACCGCACCTACCTTGGAAAGACAAGGGCCCAAGTTTGATCCCAGTACCACCAAAAAAAAAAAAAAAAAATAGTACTGGGGATTGGACCAAGGGCACTCCACTGAGCTACATACCTGGCTTTTTCTTGAGACCTGATCTTAATAGGTTGCTAAGTTGCCCAGTTTTTTCTAGCGTGAGATTGACCTTCCCATCTTTCTGCCTCAGTCTCCCAGAGTGCTAGCAATGTAGGATTATGCCATCGCACTTGGCATTTGTGTGACTTCACTTTCTCTTTTGTGATATTATTTGTTACTTTAGGCCAACCTCTGATCCATGGAGTGGTAGCCTATTAAGAACTGGGCTGCAGGTGAGTAGTGAGGCCAGCAGGTAAAGCTTCATCTGTATTTACAGTCACAGGGGAACCTGACTGTAAATTGCAGTGTGAGGGATCAGCATGAGAGCTCCTTCAAATCTCTGAAACAAGTCCTCCCTTTCACACCCCTACCCTCCATCATGGAAAGATCATGTCCTGTAAAACTGGTCCCAGTGTGAAAAAAAGGTTAAGGACCACACTATTAGGCCATAATCTTAAGTTGTTTTAGATATACATATATACACATGTATGTGTATGCATGTGTGTGTGTGTGTGTGTGTATTTGAAACAGTCTCTCTGTGCAGTTCAAGCTGGCCATGAACTCATTGTGTAGCCCAGGCTAGTTTTGAATTTGTGGCGATCCTCCTGCCTCAGCTTCTGTAGTGCTGGGATTAGAGGTATGTGCCATCACATCCAGCATACAGTCTATATTTGTCAGTATGTATCTTTAATGTTTGTTGAATGATGGTAGATGAGTGCACATGTAGAAAAAGGAGGGCCAGATAGAGTTCATAGGATGGAAATAAACAAGTTTTCTTATTTTGGAGAGGAAAAATGAGAGGGCAGAGATACAGGGACATTCTTTGACTGGTTTGGCAACCTGTGAACATAGATTTATAATCTTTTGTTTGTTTATTCAGTATTTACTAAATGTCTATCCTAGCATATACTGGATATTGTCCTAGGCCCTGCAAATATGTAGCAGTGAACAAAGTGGACATAATGCTGAGCTTATAGTCTGTCTCCATGGCTTAAAGGACAACTTATACTTCCTTTAATAGGAAGAGACAGCCAATATGCTTGCCTCCTTTTCTACAAAGTCTTAGGCCTGTGGGAAGGTCCTGTAACTCTTTGATCTATACCTTGGTTTTTACTCTAAATCCTTGAAAGGAGATTCTTACTAATCTCCAGTCTTCTTGGCCCTTCCTCTTGGCTCCTGCCCCATCCACTGCCTCCTTTTAGTACTGATGTGTTCTCATACCTTCGAAGATCTTCTTTAACATGCACTGCTGGGAATTCTCAGTGGTGCACATTCCCTCTCCACGAAGACATTTTCCTTCATTATTCATATAAGCACATGTGTGGCAAGTTAATACTGTGCCTGCAATTTTAAGATAAGACTGATGAAAATCCCTTATGGACCAGTTGTGGATATGTGAGTCAGACATCTGGGGAAGAATGATAGATTTATTTCTGAGTTCTTGCTGGGGATCTGAGGCTCCTGTGTCTGATGTAGCATATTCTCTGTTCTGTTCTAGAGGAAATTCCTTTGTTTTTATGGCTTCATCTATGACCTTCAGTTTTGATGTATCCCAAATTTACTCCCTAGTCTTGACTTGTACTCTAGTGCATGTCTTCACTGGCTTTCCACTCACTGTTCTGTGATATCTTAATCCATAAGGGCAAAATGTCTTGTGACTGGTTGCCTTTACTGCTCTGCCATACTCTCACATACCCACAAAGCACAAACACCTGCTACTTTTTATCTTATCTGAAAGTTTAGAATAATAATTATCAATTGGACGAAATATGAAGTATTAATATTACTGATAGTAACTTGAAACCTCAAACTTTAGGTATTCGTTTTCTTGCTTGAACCACCATCTAAGTAAGAGTCACAGAAATGTAGTTATGCTGGCAATTTATTTTTGGATCTAACCAATGAAAGCATTGTATGTTAGTTTTCAGAAGTCTGCACTTCCCATGAGCCCTGCTAGGGAAAATGTGGGCTTTTATATCTGTAATATCTTATGGTGCATGGAATTGGAGAGGCTACTGGTATTTTATGTTTGTGTTATTTTCTTAATTGAGTGTTCTCCAAATTATGTAACATGTAGTCCCTGTAAAACATAGCACATACCTCTTAGGATTATTGTGAAAAGCCTAGAGAATCTTTGGGAGAGTTGTTTCTAAAGTGTTAGACTGTTCCCACTCTTTGTGTAAAACTGGGTTTTCCTGATGTGTTTCCTACTTCTCTCTGAAACCAACATGGCTCACCTGAAGATGTATTTGGAAGTGGTGGTGTTGAAGGTTCTTCACCAGAAGCATGTTCATCAGGAACCTTTTCACTTAAAGTCTCTTCATCTGAAATGTGTTCACCTGAAGTCAGACCGCTTGTGGTGTGTTTATCTGAAATCAGTTCTCTTGAAGTCTCTTTACCCGAGTCATGTTCACCTGAAGGCTCTTCAACCAAGACCTCTTCACCTGAAGAATTGTCTTCAGCTGAGGTGTGTTCACCTGAAAACTCTTCACCTGCGGAGTGTTCACCCGAAGTATCTTCACCTGAGGTGTGTTCACCCGAAGTATCTTCACCTGAGGCGTGTTCACCTGAAGTATCTTCACCTGAGGCGTGTTCACCCGAAGTATCTTCACCTGAGGTGTGTTCACCCGAAGTATCTTCATCTGCGGAGTGTTCACCCGAAGTATCTTCACCTGAGGCGTGTTCACCCGAAGTATCTTCACCTGAGGCGTGTTCACCCAAAGTATCTTCACCTGAGGCATGTTCACCTGAAGTAGCTTCACCTGAGGTGTGTTCACCTGAAGTATCTTCACCTGAGGTGTGTTCACCTGAAGTCTCTTCACCCGAGATGTGTTCACCTGAAGTCTCCTCACTTGAGGAGTGTTCACCTAAAGTCTCTTCACTTGAGGCCTCTTCACCTGAAGTCTCTTCACCAGAAGTCTCTTCACCTGAAGTGTGTTCTCTTGCAGTATGGTCATCTACAGAGGGTTTACTAGTTACATGCTTACTTGAACTGTGCTCTCTGGAACTATCCTCAGTTAGAACATTTTTACCTGAAGAAATCGCATGTAAAGCTTCAATATCTGAAGGGTTTACAGGGGAAAGGTATGCATCTGAAAGTTGTTGAATGAAAGCTTGATGATCCATAGGGCCAAGAGGCTCATGAGGCCGGTCTGCTACTCCTGGCATGGAGAAGAAAAAACAAGAGATGATGAAGGCAAAGAGAGAGAATGGGGTGAAGACTACTTTCTTGTGGAATGAGACAAATGCAGACCCCCCCCCCCTCAGTTTCCTGTGGTTCTAGAATAGGCACTTGTCAATAGTACAGATATTGGAGGAAATCAACTACTTTAGCAGATTATGGAGGATAAAGCTGTTTAGTGAAAAATACAGAGACCACCTCTGGGACTGAAGGAAAGAGTTTTAAAATACATAATAATAAAAACTACATAGGGAATGGGCTGGAGATTTTGCTCAGTGGCACTATACCACACCTGCCTCCAAATGTCCAGAGTTTGATCCCTGGTGTAGGGGCACAGGAAGATAGCCTCATTCATACACCAAAAGCACCTGAAGAGAAATGAATGTACCTCCTGACAAAGCCAGCATCAGGAAATCAAGTTGCTCGTGTCATCAGAAGTCTATGACCAGCCTTTCCACCAGTCCTTCTTTGGTTATATGAAGGACTTTTGTACTTGAAAAGTAGCCATGGTAGCACTTGAGCTAAATCCCCACCCCCCTTTTTTTCTTTTTATGTTTAAACAATTTATTAAGTAGTATTGAGGATTGAACCTGGGGCCTTCACATTGCCCTACATCCCCATCCCTTTATTTCCTTCTTTCCCTCTTTCCTTCCTTCCTTCCTTC
>PVIC010028248.1:0-10303 GCA_004025085.1 Thryonomys swinderianus
TTTGAACATAGACAACCTTTTTCACATCAAACTTAATGCCTCTCCAGTGTTCACTTCACACTATGGGCACAGTGGATTCTGGATCTTTATCTCAGGCACGTCAGAAAATACTCTGAAAAATGGAACTGAATAAAACAGAAGGAAGTGTATGAGTTTGGCCAGTCATGTAATAAAAAGTTCTCCATCTCCCTGAAGGCAAAGCACTGTTGTTTTATAACAGTCTTGGCCTGTCCAAGTGAGGAGGATTCTACAAGGAGAGGTAAGGTCCAGGCCATGACACAGAGTGTATACTTGTTCACATTTTCTGGATTATATATCCTATGCTCTGCTGCAGGGTCATAATTTTTTCATTACCATCCAGGTAGATTGGACCTCTGATATCATTGTTCAGCAGGATGCTGAATTTTGCTGTAGCATGATCTGGAACCTGAGGTCCAGAAAATGAACTTAAATATTTTAATCTTTTTTCGCATCACTTAGCCTACTATTTACATGTTTCAGAGTAAGCTGAGAGTACATAAAAATAACAAATTACCATCAGTGGAGATGTGGAACTAGATGTCCACAAACTATCCATTAAATTATATAATTTAATCTAGAAATAAGGATATAAAGGATACCTATGTATCTTATTAACATAAATTGAATTATAGAGTTAATCCAGAAAAGACAGAGATTTAGAAAGGTACCCAGATATTTAAAACATAGTTTCCTTAAGTATTCATAATCTTGTCTTGGCCTAAGTAGGCATCTATTCCCAACCCCCTTTAACTCTGTATTGACCTCTGTCTTTCCCACTATGAAAACCCTTCTCTCCTGAGAATTTCATATTGTTGAAAGTAATGAGGAACTCAAGTGGCTGAGGTCATCGCACTTACTTCTTTTAATCTTGTCACTTCTGCTTCACTAACTTCTTGTGACAGGTTTAGTTTACTTAAGCGAACAAACACTGGCTCCAAGGGACTTTGAGCCAGATTTACTGATTACTATACCAGGCCAGCCAGAGTCAGAGGAAAGGCGTTGGGTAGAGTGAAATTCAAATTTGAATTCACTAATAAATGCCATTTTTTCATTAGTCTTTTTGTTGCATTTTGTCTTCAAATGGATAACACTGATTTGTTAATATGATTACTTTTAAAATATGAAAATCACACATTAACAAAGAATAATTCAGTGCAAAAAATGGCATTTAATACTGATTTCAAATGAAGGGAGAGGGGAAATGAATGAGAAGTTTTCTCTCTCCTCTCCCTTTCTTTCTTGTGGAGATTGAATCCAGGGGCTCCACAATGACCTACCTCCCCACATGATTTGTCTGTGTCTGTCTGCCTGTCTCTTGACATGGTCTTATTATATACCCTATGCTGGCTTTGAACGCCTTACCTTTCTGGCTCTGACTCGCAGAGGTCTGAGAATGCGGGTATGCACAACCACAACTTGCTGGTACTTTTTCCTTTAGGGTGAGCTTAATTATGACAGTTAACAACACTAGTAGCAATTAAAGAGCAGGAAATTCAACATCATCGACCCTTTCTATGGTTCACTATCTAATACCCACCTGTTCCAAAAAGATAAAGATTTTTACAGTCAAAGGCAGTTACTATAATTACTAAAGAGTTTAAAACTTATGAGGTAAGGGAGAAAAATAATTGGTAACTGGATGATTTTTAGATTATTCTGATATTACTTGTAAGATTTTAATAAAATGTGTATATATATATATATATATATATATATATATATATATATATATACACACACACACATACACACACACATCCCAAATTTTATAGTCACTGTATTATGTGGGATTTTACTAATTTTCTTATACATAAAAAGAGATACAGAAATAAACTTCCTATACCTAGATATATTTATGCATGTTTATCATGACTACAGATATTTAACTCACATATAAGATTTTGTTTTAATCTTTGCCATCTATATGTTTATATCATTTTGTTAGCCTTTTTATAAAGCTACTAATATACATACATTCACTGGACATGTATTTAATGTTGTTTGAGATTAAAACAAAACTTATATTGCCTTCTTTAAATTACATATGCTTTTCTTCTTTGCCTCCAATGCCTTTTGTACTTTCCCATGTGATGCTAGAATGAGACTGCACCACATTAAATTCCATCTGTAATATTCCCAGTCACGGCTATATTCTGTTAAGATTTCCCTATAGCTTTACCCTGTGCTCTGCTCTGTCTACTGTTTTCAAACCAGGGTACGGTCAAGTTTGCTCCTATTGCAAGGTCATTTATACTGAAACTAAATGAGATTGGCCCTTGTATAGAACTCAGGGGAACAATATTGCTACCTTTCTTTTTCTAGTTTTCCATTCGCAGTTGCGAGGGGGCTTGTGAACTTCATCCCAAAGCCAATTTGCTTAATTTATTATTACAACACCAAGTGGCTATTATAGAATAACTATTATAAAAAATAGCATTCTTATAGCAATTCCAAAGGGAATATACTTGTAAATGTATCTGCCAGTACACACACACAAAAGTATGGAAAGATTACATTGAAAATTGTGGGAATCAAAGGAGATATTTAAACTAATTATATGAAAATTTTCATTTATGATATCAAATCCCAAATGTTTAGACAAAATTGAATATGCTCTTTTTTTTTTTTTTTGCTTTTTGAAGACAGGGTCTCGCTTTGTAGTTCAGGCTGGCCCTGAGCTCACTATGGTGCCCAGGCAAGCCACCGCGAACTCAGCAATCCTCCCGTCTCTGCCTCCCGAGTGCTGGGATTACAGGCGTGAGCCACCACGCCCAGCATTATATGTGGTTACCGGGGATTGAACTCATGTCCTTGCGTTTGCAAGGCAGGCGCTGGAACCACTGAGCTAACCCTCCGGCCCCTGAATATGCTCTTTTTAACTTATGTCTCTTTCCCAGGATTTAGGTCTTCACTTTGAAGATTTCATGTATAAATGATTTATTAAAATTTGAACTGAATATTTTATTTGTGAAGAATCTTGTATCTACTATTGTATAGAAGTGTTGATATTATGCTTTGTAATTTCTCAGCAGATTTATTTTAAGGACTTTGGAAATATTTACCACATTTACCTTTAAAAGCACATCATAATGTAGTAGGACACGATTTCTCATTTGTTGTATTTCAATGGCTGGATTATGAACAGGGCAATGAACTGCCATATGCTTTCATAACATAGAACATTTGATACTGTTTTAGTTATTTTCTCATATCTAACACAAATATATTTAACACCAACCTTAAAAGAGAAAAGGTTTATTTCAGCTCACAGTTTGTAGAGGTTCAGTTCAAAGTTGGCTGGCTGCAAGGGAGAGGAGCATGGCAGGGGGTCATGGTAGAGAAGAAATAGTCCATGGCAAGAAAGTAGCAGACAGTGAAGCAGCAAGCAGCAGCAGCAGGCTGCCCCTCTCCTTTATTTCATGCAGGTTTCTGACCTTTTGTGTGGTGCCACCCACATCCAGGGTGGGCTTTCCATTATCCATATCCAGAATTGTACTAAGCGAGTCACTGGACTAACTTAATAATCATGCAGCCTAAATCTCATCAACACAAATCCTAGATCTAGCCATTTCTGAAAAGGCCTGCCTATGACCACATGAGACTTGGGGGATGTCTAGATACAACCAAGGCAGACATAAAGCAGTTTATATTAAATAATCATACCATTGCATATTATTTATCTCTGGAGTATATACTTGCAACTATAGAAGAGTATAAAATTTAGTTTTTACTACATTACTTATCTTTGAGGCACTTTTATATACACAAGAGATTATAAGGTTTTTTTTTCTCTATTTTTGTTCAGTTTAGAAACTAAATGAAATGTCTTTCCTTGGAAATGTATTTATTTTTTAATACTCTAAAGTAGAATGTCCATTCACACTTCTTTAGAAATAAATATGTGGGAAGAAAACTTGAGACATTATAGAGGAATAAAGAACACAGACAATCCAGCCTTCTTACAATTCTTGCAAAGACATAAAGTATGTGAGCAGAGTTATCTTGAGTCCTTTCCCAATTACCAGCTAAATATGAATAAGTAATTAGTAGGCTCTAAATGGAGTAGATTACTCTCCCCAAGTACTCCCATTCAAATCCTTGACATCTAGACTATGAGCATAATAAAAATGTTGAATTAAATTTTGGGTTGCTGTTTTATGCAGCAATTACCTTTAAAAATGTATTAAAATAGTTATTTTATGAAATATAAATTTTCACATATTTATAAGTAACATTTATTCTATGAAACAACAGACAACACATTAGCTCTTTTTTCTACATTCTCAAAAGTTTTCATGCAGTTCTCCAGCAAAGATGTTTTACATTTTATTTCAGTTGTTCTGTCTTCCAACTCCATGTGGATATCTTGTTAGAATAACTAGAAGTTAAGCCAATGCACTTTTTTCAGAAAATCTAAGCTCCTGATCTTTATTATTTACCTTTTAAACCTCAATTCTTTCATCTGTAACATGGATAACAAAAACTATTTCATTAATTCATCTTTAAAGCTTAATTCTGGCTTAATTTATTGGTACATTGTATATACACATCACAATTACACTCAACATTGAGAACTTGTACCAGTATCTGACATAATTTCATTCTCATTTTTCCCCTTTCCTTATCCACCCTACAATCTCCCACAATCTACACAAGCTTTGTTTCCTTTTTTAACTATCAGTTTTTTTTCCTCATTACTTACCCCTAAACCCAATTTCCCTTTGAATATTTACTATTTTACAATATTTATCATGCATTCTAGAACTCATTTACATCTTCAGTTTCTCATATCTCAGACAAAAGATATGATATTTACATATCTGTGAATTATTTATTTCACTTATGAATATGTCCATAAGGTACATCCATTTGAATATAAATGGCTCAACATCATCATTCTTTATGGCAGAGTAATACTCCATTTCACAAAAGATTTTTTTTTTGAGACAGGGTCTCACTTTGTAGCTCAGGATGGCACTGAGCTTACTGTGTAACCCAGGCAAGCCTCAAACTCAGCAACCCTCCTGCCTCTGCCTCCTGAGAATAGATGTTTTTTATAAAGCATAATTCTGTTGATATTGAGCAGAATGTCATGAAATGACCTAAAATACATAAGTAGCTAAATTTCCTGCTCCTGAATCCCATTTCTCATCAAGGTAAAGTAATATACTAGTCATTTACCGTTTTACTTAAAATAGCCATGAAAGATACTATATACATGAACCATAGTTTCAAGACCCTGAACATCATGTGACAAAGAATAGTGATCCTGAAGACCCAAGTGACGTATCACCTAATTCCAGGATGTTGTCCTTTGCATCGGCTGTGTTTCCATTCTGTGAGATAAAGATAAAAAAACACAGTGGACTCTCCATGCTCATCAGCCCCATGAACCAGAGATGAAGCTGAGAGTATGGTCATGGCATTTAATCTTCCTGGAGTAATGGATGAGATCTTATCACAGATATCTGTGCTGAAAAGGTTCCCACCTTACATTCAGATGACTACTGACCAGCACTTGTATGTAAAGTGGGAAAGAATCATCTTCAAGTAAGGAATAAAGTATTCACAAGGGGCCAGGAATAGTAATTGTCTCTATGGGTCAGATTGGAGCACTTCCTAATCTCAGACACTGGGTAGAGGGCACACAGAAGGAACCTTCCCCATACTGAAAAATAACTGCCCCTATCTGAGCCCTGCCCTTCCCCCATTTGACCTATGTTAAAAACAAAACATGAAGTATTTGAACTGTTTCTGAGTTACTTAACCACATCCAAGAAAATAGCTGAATAATATGTATAAAAGTACAAAAGCATCAAGCACTCAACTAGGTAAAATGTCCACAATCCAAGAAAAATTACTAGATTAAAAAAAAACAAGAATATATACCCCATCACGAGTAGAAAAATCAATCAACTAAATTGTAATTGAAAGTGACACAAATATTAGAATTAGCAAAGGGTGTTCAAAGTTATACTTGAATTCTACATGATTAAGTCAGGTTACATGATGCACTATCACTCACACATCAGTCCTTTTGGCATGAAATCTATAATATGGCAGACAAAATAATGTACTGGGTGGAACCAACAGCAGGATAAGAAGAAATTTTACTGTTAAAATTAAACTAACAATACATTTCATAAATCTACTAAAATGATCAAGAAAAGCCATATAGAATATGGGCTTAGTGTAAAATAGAAAAAAAAAAGAGAAATGACATTTTTTGTAGCTGCATACTGCCCTAGATAGTTTGTGCTATTATTTCTTCATGTCTTACAATAATATTCTCCATGTTTTCAAAATAAAAAATAAAACAGAGAACACAACTTCAGAACCATTCTAGTATTACTTTGCTTGAGATTAGATGAACCAGAGTTTGAATCTTGTGGTTTACTTTCCTGTCTTCCTAAACATATATTTCCAAGAACAAAGTGACAGTTCCATTCTACACTATCTTGTCCATATTCTTATCAGCAGAAAGAGGAAAATTACACACAGGAGAAGCACACCTTTCCATTTAGGGAGGACATTGCAACAGCACCTATGAACACCATTCATTTCTCACAGGACAGCTGTCTATGTCTACATGTTCCTACAAAAGAGAAACTAGGATATGTCATCTTTAAATGAGTGCCTACTTAGTAATCAGGTGTCCTCGTGGGCCCCTCCACGTTTGTTCTAGAATTCTGCTATACTGATTCAGCCCAGTAAATTGATGCAGAATTTATTGATACCCAGAGTAAGAAACAAACTAACAACCACTGCCTCAACACACAAGGGAGGAGATGTAGTTTTCCTTCTATAGTCAGTGATAAAAGTACTATTTTTAAAATTCTGACTTACTTAACATATGGCTCTGTTTAACTGACAGATCTGTGACATTGTACAGAGAAGATCTAAAGGATTCTTTTCTTTTGGAACCAGCAAAAACAGAAACAGTGCCTGGGGGAAGCAACTAACCACTATTGTCATAGCTACATAGAAATCAGATAAATTGTGGCTTGTATGCTAGTCTTTGTTAAATAACACAAAAAAGTCATTGGAAAGACTAGGTTTCTTTTATGCCTAAAAATTTTAAACCTAAAAATTTAATCTCTAGGAAACAATTTAAAATAATGGTATTATAAGAAAGGACGATTTCTGAAACACAACCAATTAATTAACAAGAAAAAAAATCCTTATAAAAGGCAGATCTTATACAAATATTGAGTTTTGAAATGATTCTGTTCTTAAAAAACATCATTTGGGAAATCACTTTCCTATTTTGAATGGGAGGAATTAATTTTAATGAAAATTTAAGAAATGTTTAGAACTGTCTTCAATTTCTCGACCCTGTAAACATTACATTAAATACCAAAGTGATTATCAAATCATGTTAACAAAATGTGATTAATCGGGAAAAACTGATGATGTAATATGATTGACTTAATAGTATGTAAAGGTTAATCTAAAGGTGATGTGTATAAGAAGAAAAGTAAGTGCAGATGATTGTAAATGGAACTCTGAGAATATTGCTTTTCTTCTAGTTTGTATTTTGACTGAATGTAGCTTTGAGTTTTGAGGTTTCCCAGTACTACACATTGTCTTTTAGAACTATCTTCATTTTTGAAGTCTATTTTGGAGAATCTCATAGGTCAGGAATAGAAAAGCAATAACTGAAAGGAAACTAACATGTTTTCAGAATGGCCTGAATTGTGATGACTGAGAAGAGCTGATTGATGGAAACCAAAAATCTTAATGAGGTTAAACAGAACTTAATATTTTTTCTAAAGATAAAGGTGAATTTAGTTATACTTCAGCAAATTCACAGGTTCTCACAAACCGTTGCATCCATTTTGGGTGTATTTATATTTTCATATAATTTTATTTACTTGTATAGAGAGAGCTTTCTATTTCACCTTAAAACCTATTTCACATAAAGTAACTGTAATTTATACTCTTTTAGTTTAAAATGTGTGGGGAAGCACATTCTATCATAAATAATAAGCAGCTTAGAAAAAGATTATTTTTTCTCAGGTTCAGCTGAGACATATGCATCTTTCTGGCTAACAAACACTATGATTTCAAAAATTCTCCATTTTTCTTACATTGCATCCACAAAAACAAATGGGCATTGCTCAAACATAAATCAAAAGTACAAGATTAGACTCATGTGTTTAGATAAGATTTTAAATCTTGCTTCCAAAAGTCCCATTAAAATTGTCTACACAGTATAAAAAAGGTGTGTGTGGGGAATATATAGGCCAGAAAAGAAGAAAACTGTTAGAATTTAATGGGTGATATGTCAGAGACAGTATTTTGAACAAGACTGAATAAAAAGATAATATAGCATCACCTAGAAAAACTAAGAAATTTAACTCCGGGGCCGGAGGGTTAGCTCAGTGGTTCCGGCGCCTGCCTCACAAGTGCAAGGTCCTGAGTTTGATCCCCGGTAACCACATAGAATGCTGGGCGTGGAGACACGCCCACCAACAATCAACACCGCATACCACAATGCCGGACGTGGTGGCTCACGCCTGTAATCCCAGCACTCAGGAGGTAGAGTCAGGAGGATTGCTGAGTTCGCGGCGGCTTGCCTGCGCACCATAATGAGCTCAGGGCCAGCCTGAACTACAAAGTGAGACCCTGTCTCAAAAAGCAAAAAAAAAAAAAAAAAAAAAAAAAAAAAAAAGAAAAGAAATTTAACTCCACTTTCTTTGGAACAGGTGACATTTCTAGTAAGTATTAAGAGTAAACTCTTAACTAACCCTAAATGTACCCCCTTAACTCAAAGTGTCCTCAACTGTACTATCTTCAGTAATCAATATCTAGATTGCTAATATCCTAAGGAATAACAAAATTAAGGAAATGGGCATACTAAGTATGATGGCTTATGAGGTTTGTGGAGAGGGAATTGGATTGCAGGGGTGCTACAGTGAGTGTGGATGTAGGGAGTGGAGCCTATGGTATGCCATAGGAGGGTGTTTTTCTTTCTGGCCATGCCCCCTTACTCCCCTGACCACCAGGAACTGAGCACCATCTACCATAATGTTTCTGCCTTGGAGCCAGCTGACCATGGACTGAACCCAGTAGAACTGTGAAGCCAATTAAACCCCACTTCCTTTAAATTGTGTGTATAAAGTATTTTCCCTAGCAATGAGAAAGTTAAGTAGCACAGTAAAATGCATGATTTCTCACAATATTTCATGATTTCTCAACTATTGTTACTCATGTGGTCTTTCATCTGAAATCCCAAACACAGAGAATTCCTTGTGATCCTTTCAAGTGGATTTTTGATAAACATTCTCAATAGGACCAGACTCAATGTTTTTTTAAAATTCAAAGTCAATATTGGCAAGCATATAACATTTTATTACACTATCTGAATCTGATTATGTATAAACATATATATATATATATTACCCTCGTTATATGCATCACTATTCAAAAGTCAGTACTAGAATGAATACAGAGATGTGCAATCAGAAAACCTCCAGTTCTTGAGGAACAGGGAAGTCCTTTGTTTAGGAACTGCTGTTTGCTTTGAATTATTCATTTGGAACTTGAATAGACTTGGACCTAAAATGTCCCACAAAAGGTTCAGGTCTGCAGAAATGAGGCTTTTGTGAAGGTGATCATTTCACAGGTTGCAGAGTTGTTCAATTCTGATGGCTTCACAGTAGAACTTGCTAGTAAGCGATGGGGCCTGGGTGGACAAGCTGAGTAACAGGGTCGCTGACGTTGAGGCATGTATTTTCGTAGCCCTTTCCTCTGCTCTGCTCTCTTGTTCCCCCTACTTCTGCCTACCTTGTAGTGAGTAGATTCCTTCTATCAACCTCCAGTACCATACCCTGCAATCTAAATGCATGTACAAAATAAATATCTTCTCTGTAATTATGAGCAACTCCTATTTTATCCCAGCACTGGAAAAGCTAATATGAAGTTAAATGAAATTAGGCTTAGATCTAATATGCCTTACATAAGACTTATGGCACCTGGTCAAGTCGCCAGGTGGGGGTGTGACCCGTGAGGGTGTTTTCTTGTCTCAGATGCCTTACTTCTCTGCTTCCCCAGAGCCTTCCACACTAGGCCCCTCTGCACCATGTTTCTCTACTTGAGAAATTCTGCAATGAAGGACACAAACCTTGTTATGATCACTCTTTCACTTTTTCTGTTAATGTGATAAAATAACCTTACATTCAAAGGAAAAAAAGACCACCTGGTCATGATATATCTTCACTTCCATGTAACACTGAATTTAGTTTGGTAACACTTATTTAGAAGAACCTCTTCATCTATA
>PVIC010028248.1:10403-23455 GCA_004025085.1 Thryonomys swinderianus
TTACGCTTGCAAGGCAGGCGCCGGAACCACTGAGCTAACCCTCCGGCCCTCTCTGAAAACTTTTTGACCTAAATCTGCTACATGAAAATTTGCTTTTTAAATTAAATCTATTTAATAGGCAAAAAGTATTTTGTATCTATTTTTCTTCTGATGATTTGCTAGATTGCTGTATGGTTATTTTTTTCCATTTTATGTAACTTACAAAATGGATAACAGTAAAGTTTTCTTAACATTTTATTTTCTTTAATATTTCTATGCTCTTATGAATGTTATCCATTTAAAATTTAATGTTTATGAATGAAGATATACTTAATAATTTTTAAAGAAATAATTTTTAGCTTTATTGGTTTTCCCTAATTCTCTATATTTAGCCAATTAGGTACTATTTATTTTATCATTTTCTTTCTTACTGTGTTTAGGATAAACATTATTTCAGGGAAAAGTATAAATTATTGAATTTTGAGTCTCTTTTCTAACATACACAGTCACAGATATTAATCCTTCTCCTCCCTTCTCTTTTTTTTATATAAGTATTTAACAACATTTCATTCTTACTGATATATCACTAATTATTATGCATTTTATAGTGTCATTACATCTGTTTGTCATTCATGTATTATTTAATAATATATGTTTCAGTTTTCATGCAGTTGGCTATTTCCTAATTGTTTTATTGCTTTCAAATTTGTGTTGTAACAGAACATTCATTTAAATAATTGAGTACTCTTTCCATTATTAAAATTTGTTTAGTTTTTATGGCCATGGATATTATAAATTTAGGTAAATCTTAATGTACTTTTTAAAAGCTTATGAACTGAATTATTCTTGATATTGTGCTTTGTTTAAATTATGTACAGTGTAATGATTAAATGCTACCTTCTACCTTTTCCTGTTCTTCATTTTAATCTCAATCTTTATCTGGCAATATTTATTTCTATATTGCCTCCTTAAAAATTTCTCTTCCACTTTTTCTCTTCAATGTATTTTAACATATATCTGCTTAAAATATTGTCATTCCATTTTCATGTATCTGAAGCCATCTTTATTTCAATTTCATTTTAGCAATTTTGTTTTTTAGAAAGTATAGAAGTCTTAACTGACATCATTTTAAATGTGACCTTCACTTTCTTCCAACTTCCACAGTATATTTGGGGAATATGATGAAATTAAGATGATAGACAATTTTGTTTCTTTTTCTAGCTATTATAATATTTTCAAGCTTTTGTCATTGTTTTTAAACTTGAATCTGATGTTCTTGCCTTGTTTTTTATTGGTATTCCTGCTGCTTGGGTTTTGCTGAATTTAAACTATGTGTTGAGATCTTGCAGAAATTATTATAAATTTTTGACTGTATTGACTGCCTTTCATTCTCTTTGCTTGGTTCCTCAAATAGCATTTTGCATATTTAAACTCTGCCAATTATTTTATCACCTGGTGTTTTCCTTACTAATTCCAGCTATGCTTCACCATAAATATTTTCTATTAATGGGTTTTCCAGTTAATGCCAATGACAAGCACAATCCACTTATCTTAATTTCAGACATTTATATTTTAATTCAAGAATGTCCAAATTTCATTCCCTGTTGCAATGCTCTATTTTCATCTATTTTTCTACTTTCCTTCTAGGTTTTAAATATATTTGGAGAATTTATGGTTAACTGCAACATCTTTATCACCTTGTGCTTTCTAGTGTCTGTGTTTTATTTTTATCAGGCCAATTCTCCTATTTATTTAAAATGGCTCAAAATGTGGAATTTAATTAAGGCTTTTTTCTATTAAGATTTTTAGTCTCTGAGGGTGATTTATTCTTAGTGAGAAAAGTATCTTTTCAGTGGATAGACATAAGAAGTATGAGCTGAATAAACATGGCTTGACCTTTATGAATTTTGGGCTCAGGTTTTGATCCATGAAATCGTTCTGATTTGCCTGTTTTTTTGTTTGTTTGTTTGTTTGTTTCTTTTTGAGACAGGGTCTCGCTTTGTAGTTCAGGCTAGCTCTGAGCTCACTATGTAGCCCACGCAAGCCTCGAACTCAGCAATCCTCCTGTCTCTGCCTCCCAAGTGCTGGGATTACCGGTGTGAGCCACCATGCCCAGCACTGTGGTATGTGCTATTGATTGCTGGTGAGCGTGAGTCACCACGCCCAACATCATATGTGGTTAACGGGATGGAACTCGGGACTTTGCGCTTGCAAGGCAAGCACTGGAACCACTGAGCTAAATCTCCCCCCTCCCCCGAACATTCAACTTTTAAAGTGTCCCTTTTTTAGATCAATTGTACAACATATAAAAATTCTCATGATTTAGTTGCAAAGTTCTAATGCTCACTGCTTTTGGAAAAATAATTAATTTTGGGTAGCACTATTAGATCCTGTCTTTGATCTCACATTGGTGTGACTATCACTTCTAGTTGGTGGAAGAA
Organism: Thryonomys swinderianus; assembly: GCA_004025085.1. Lineage (NCBI taxonomy): Eukaryota > Metazoa > Chordata > Mammalia > Rodentia > Thryonomyidae > Thryonomys > Thryonomys swinderianus. The sequence goes on from PVIC010028248.1 coordinate 12,824, forward strand.
TTTTAGATTAAACAGCATAAGTTGTCAACCACTTGTTTACAGATATATCTACAAAAATTGGGGCCTCTTTGTCAACCAATATCATGTATATCTTTCTATCTGTAGGGATTCAAAAACTCAAGTCTGTGTGATTTGTTCTGAGTCTATCTCCTCTTGTTTCACAGAGAAACTAATTTCACACTCAAATGTTTGATCTACTCTTCTAACTTTCAGTTAACACAAAAGGAAATAAAAAAGAGTGACACGAATCCTATTTCCATCACAATGCACGTATAAGATCATAGGCAAATTAAGCAGAGTGTGGGGAAAGTCTTGGAAAAGTAAAAGTTTTACTGCACAAAACATGTTTTAGAATAACATGTATAGCAGGGAGATTTAAGATTAACTATAAATCTAATATAAAATCAGAGGATGACAAAAGTAAAAAAATGAAGAAATATGATTTGAAACTTCTTCCAAATAGAAGCATAAAATATGGTTTAGCAAAGAGGCATAAATGAATCATATGTTTAACCTTCCAAGCAAAAGACAAAATGACATTCAAGGTATTTTAAAATGGCACATTATGCTTTGACTTTGAAGATATTAGTCCAAAATTCTAATAATATGGCATAATCCATTTCATTCAGATTTCAGTTAAATGTGTTTTTGATGTAACAGTACATTAACATAATATTCTCATATTTTAAATCATGGCCTCAGGTCATGACTAATTAATCTATTGGATTTTACTGGACTCAGATAAACCTTAGAAATACTTGATAAAAAGAAAAATGATATTTTTAAAACATATTTTAGTCTTTAAAAAGAAATCTAACTCTAAAAGCAAAACTTAAAGTATGATTTAGGATTTAACTTCTTACAATTGTTTAGAATGAGAATTCATAGAGACAGCTAAGTAGCTGAATGCAGAAAGGTTTATTTACATGATCTCACATCTTCTATATGGATAATTTTTTACTATTGGAGAGTCTCAAAGAAGTGGTAGATTTTTTTAACCCTCCTAGATGATAAAACTTGTACATTATTGCCTTGGAGTATTTTGTATATTATCTATACTTGATAAATAATAGTAATGCTGACATTTAACAGCATAAGCAAGAGTTATTCATTTTCTAGAATCAGTTATTTACTGTGTAATATGAAATATATCCTAAAATTTTCCAAAATAAATAACTATCGTGAATATAATTATATATAGTAAAATTTCCCTAAGAGATTAAAAACATATGCTGCAAATCTATTCAGCAAAAATACCAAGTATCAGGATCATTAGCTAACTCCATAGCAGAAACAGAATAGTAAAATACAACCGGGGATCAAACTCAGAACCTTGGAGTTACAAGGTAGGCACTGGAACCACTGAACTAAATCCCCAGCCCCAGGAAAGACAATTTGTGATTTCCCAGACTAACGTCAAAACATTGGTAAAATTATTCCTTTACTCATTTTTCAAAATCAGATGATAATTCTTGAAAAATTATAGCTCCTCCACTTGCATTTTTACTCTAACCAAGTTTTTAGTGGTTAGTAGTAAAATTCATTAAAGATATATATTAAAGAAAAACATTATGAGTTATGTAGAGACTAACATGCAAAAGATAACAAACTAGGAACTTAGATTGTAACTAGCCTGCTCCTAAGCTTTTTATCATGGCTTATCTAAGAATGGTTTTTATGCTTGTGAATGAAGAAAAGCGAAAGAATTATATTAGGTGACACATAAAAATTAAATAAAATCAGGGCCGGAAGTTTAGCTCAGTGGTTCTGGCGCCTGCCTCGCAAGCACAAGGTCCTGAGTTTGATCCCAGTAAACACATACAATGCTGGGCGTGGAGACTCACGCCCACCAGCCGTCAATACCATATACCACAGTGCTGGGTGTAATGGCTCATGCCTGTAATACCAGCACTTGTGAGGCAGAGGCAGGAGGATTGCTGAGTTCGAGGCTTGCCTGGACTACATAGTGAGCTCAGGGTCAGCCTGAACTACAAAGCAAGACCCCAATGGGGGGGAAAAAAAAAGAGATAAAAGTCAAATTCCAGAGCATTAGAACACAGCCATACCACATATTGTGAATGGTCTGAGAATTTACATGATTTATTGTTTATGAGTTGAAATAATGTTTTAGATATATTAAGTTAAATTAATTCAAAAATTTGAGTTCTAACTTTATGCATGTTAGAACATTTAATATTTCATATGTACTTCACATTATATTTCTATTAGTACTGCTTTGATGATTTTTCTCACTAATGATCTACCAGAGAGGTGTGAATAAGAAATTTATGTCTCTTTTAATAGGATAAACTGATCAATACAAGAGAATAATTTTGAGATCTTACAAATGATCGGAGTTACTTATCCCAATAATAATACAGAATACAACAAAATGAAAAGTGATGGCATCAGGAATACAGACTTTGTTTCTACTGTACCTAATTCTTTGATTTCTTTTTTCTAAAGAACTGACATGAGAAGACTCAGTGGTGTTGTAAAAGATGACTGCAGCGGATTTAGATAACTCAGACCTAGTGATCCTGCCGAACACTCATTATATCGTTGATTAAAGCAGCAGAACATTTCTGCTTTGAATACTTTGCTTCAAATTCACCGTCTGCACAAAAGCACAGGGGCTGTGATTAAAGCTGGATCAGACGTACTGATCCCCTCCTTACTCAGGTTCTCCATGGCCAACTCACCCTGCGGAGAGCTCTGGAGAGCCCCACAAATAGGTCTAGAAGACAGGACTCTGAAGGCAGTTAAGGCGAGTATGACCAAGATGAAGCCTATCCGCTAGTCCTCCATGGGGCAAACACAATGGCTATTTTTAACCCGAAATATGCAATTTAGTGGGGTTTTTGATAATAATTATTAAGCACACTACAAATGACATACACTTGAAAATAATGTGATTTATAATTATCCAGTCATAAAAAGGTGCCAAATTACAAACCCACTCAATTTTATTCACTTGAATCTTTAAAAAATTACCAATTACTCAGACTGCATTTTCACAGTATTCAACATGATATACTAAAGAATTTGATGGTGGCTTTAATGGCTACATAGTCTGAGTTTCCTAAACAGTATCTCTTCCACTCTATGAATATTACACCTGAGGCTAAAATGAACAACAAATAGAATAGGAAGTATTTCATAGGAAGAATGATTGGGCTGCAGGAAAGTTATGTCTAAGTTATCTGAGAAAATCTTTCAGGTGTGCAAAGGAGGGTCATGTGGGCTGCTTGATTATCTGTTGTGGAATAGCTGATGGATTCTGTTTAGAACTTTTGGCTTTGGAGCAACATTCTGCTAGGCCTGCAATACAGTCTAAGGAATTAACTACTGGACAAAGGAACTTAATGTAAACTTTTCCTCCTGCTGTGCTTTGAAGTGCAGTCTTTCAAATTATCAAATGATCGATTAATAACTCTTGCCAGCGCTGCAACTTTCTAAATTGATCCTATCACCCGGCCATTTGGACTGTGGGAAGAATATTTCTAACAGCAAGTTTTATGCCTATGTAAAATACGTCAGCAGAAAATCAGAATGAGTGTTGTTTTAGATTTATCTAAGAGCCTAATAAATAAGAACATATCCCAGAAAAATACTGAAATTCTTGGTTTGAACTAACTAATTGACTTCTTTTATGTCAGTAATTCAAATTGGCACAGGATGGAATTCTTAGTGACATAAATATTTTTCTGACACAGGATATCTCTCATATTAAGAGAGGTAACAATTGTGACAATATTGGAATCTAATGATAAGGAACTTAGGATATCAATTAATTTATCATCTATAAGCATATCTCAATAATTTTTCTAGAAACAAAATAAAGAAAAAAGATGTTATTGAAATTGTAGCTGATGTCCCACAAAAATTCATTTTTTCATTTGAGGAAAAAGCCAGTGAATTATATACAAGTATTAGTTTATGCATGCAGTTGTATATTTCCTTATTCTCTAAGTTCTTTTGTAAACAGAAAAAAAATATATTCCATATTTTACTCTATTGTGAAGGTTGTGAATATTATTTCTGGCTTATAAGAAATTGATTCTTAACATGAAGAAGCAAGTCAAACTTTTTAGTAGTAGTAGTAGTAGTAGTAGTAGTAGTAGTGGTAGTAGTGGTAGTAGATGGATGAATATTGCATGTGGTACTCAGATGAGTTCAAATACATACAATAAAGCATATTCTCCAACTACAAATTTTAATTTTATGGAACAGCTAAGTTCTGTTTGTATGATTATACAGCAAAGAGCTAAATTATATAATTTCTCATTGTCAAAAAATAACAAAAATTAATTATATGTCTTCTACCTGATTTATAGAAGCATTTCATTTTATGGAGCAGTAGTAAAGCTGTACAGTATGAAGAACAATATGGTTGAGAGAAATAAAAATGAGTGAAAAATATATATTTTTTATTTTTTTCAGGTCACTGATCAAGTTTATTGATAAAGATTTTGAAAGCCATTAACTTCTCCTGGCAGCAAAAAATACTACTTTTAACACCTTTAGCTGAAGACAAGTGAGCTTGTGCTTGGATAGTTTCTTGGTGCTGTGTATACCAAGCTCTCCACTGAATCTCAAACCTTGGATGCTCACAATTTTATGACAAGTACACAGATATTTTATTTTGCTTCTTCATCAAAAAACTGCTCTAAACTATATTTGCTGAAATTGAACTCTTTTTTCATACTTTTCTCTTGAATAGTTGTGACAAAAATACAGAGAAAACAATTTGGGGAAATAAGTAATCTTTATCTACACTTAGAACAGAAGCAAAGCACTTTAAGGCAATGGAATTCGATGTTAAGCACTATCATAAAACCAACAATTTAACTTTTATTTTTCAGGATTTCTTCTGAAGAATTATGTTGTGGCCTACTTTCCTACTTTGTACTGTGGGGAAATTCTTTACTCCAAAATATTCTTTGTATTGGGGGCACAGCAAAATTAACAGAAGATCACTTCCTATTTTCATGACTAAAATGTCTCTCTAACATGAAAGACTATGAAATCAGCATAAAAGTGGATGGTAAAAAGGAAAAAAAAATGGGAATCTGTGATCTACTGCTCTCTAAATGTAACAATGACTTTCTCTTCATCCTTTGTTCCCACCTGGCACAGAACCTGGTTCCTAAAGGATCTTTACAGTATTTTTCTTGATCTACGGAGAAAATGGTAGAATTATAAATGAAATTTGTCTCCAGTCACTACCTCATATGTTGTTAGCATCTGTTGCTTGATCTCTACAGCATATTTTTACTTTGTAGAAAGAGATTTAATTTTCATAAAAATGGTGAGAAGATCGCCTGGGGGAAAATGTACATAAAAAGTGGTTTGTAAACCACGAATCACTAAACAATTGCATTACCCCTCACTGTCAATTATAATCTTAAAATATGTACTTGCATTCTTTTCCCATTCACTTATGAAATAAAATCCCAACCTAATATTCTCTAATTCATATGGATAAAATTTAATGATGAAGTTGAAGAGATATCCTTCCCTGCCCTTTCTTCTTTAGTGTTATTAGTTTTGTTGAAGATTAGCCTTTCAAATTATAATTTGGTGTACTGGTAATTTTTATAGTATTTCAAAAACTAATTAATATTTAATTCAAAAGAATTTGAAGTTCTAAGATAATACAGGGATGGAAACCCCAAAACTTTCTCAATGTATTGTTTCCTCAGCTGGGTGAGTTATCCTCATAGAAATGTCAATTTTTTTTTTTTTTGAGACAGGGTCTAGCTTTGTAGTTCAGGCTGGCCCTGAGCTCACTATGTAGCCCAGGCAAGCCTCGAACTCAGCAGTCCTCCTGCCTCTGCCTCCCGAGTGCTGGGATTACAGGTGTGAGCCACCACGCCCGGCGAAATGTCAATAATTTTTAAAGCTGTAGACACTTTAGTTGATCCCTATTTCTCAATTTTTCTCCTGCAAATTGAAATATGCCATGGCACATTGTCTCTTACATTAAACATTTGTGTATTTATGTAGGAATCTATGTTCTGGTTTATTTTTCATTTAGCACTATATGGAATAATTATTACTCATTAGGATACTTTTCACCTAAAATTATTATGTTTGCACTTAATTTTCAAAATTGTATGTGCATTCCTAAATTCTTTAAATCTTTTCTATATCATAGTTAATACATTATTATTTTAGTCATAGTAAGTATAAAATAGGAATTTGTGATTTTGCCTTACATTTCTCTGACTACTAATGAAGTTAAGAATTATGTTATGTAGCTAGGCATGATGTTGAATTTGAGGCTAATCTGGTCTATGCAGTGAGCTCAGGGACAGCCTGAATGACAAAGTGAGACCTTGTCCCAAAAAAACTAAAAAATAAATAAATAAGAATTGTGTTACATGGTTATTGACTGCTTACATTTCTGCTGTGGGGAATAGCTACTCAAGTGTTCTATTATAAATTGTATCATTTGTCTTTTTTATTATTGAGTTGTTTTAGTCATATATTAATGCTAAAATTTCTTATCTGATATGATTTGCATATATTTCCTGCTGTTTTGTGGTCTGTTAGTGTCCCTTGTTGCACATACTCTAAATTTGATAAAATTCATTTCTTCTCTGGTATTTTCTTTGTTTCTCATGTTTCTGGTGGCATATTTAAGAATTATTTGAAAATAGGAGGGCATGAAAGTTTTTTTCTCCCTAGGTTTTCTAAGCGTTTTTAGCTTCCCTTTAGGGTTTTGATCCATTCATGTATTTGATATGACCAGAGGTTAAAGACCAATATCAATCTTTTGCATGTAGTTAAACAATTGTACCAATGTGGTTTGTTAAAGTGACTATTCTCACTCCAGTACCTATGTGGAAAACCAGTTCATGACATTCTAGACATACAACCAAAGAACTGAACACATATGCCCACTCAGAAACTTCCCTGTGACAATAAGAGCATTATTCATAACAGTTAGAAGACAGAAAATACCCAGTGTCCATCAACTGAATCCATGAACAAAACATGGCACATTTATACATAGGAACATTATTCAACAAAAGCATTTAACTATGGATCCATATGTGCTACAACATTGGGAAATACTGAAAATTTTATGCTAAGTGAAAGATTACTTGTACTACATGAACTCATTCATATGAAATTCTCCAAACAGAAAGATGTGGCACAGGGAAGAATAACAGTGCCTTAGCTAAATAACACATGGTTTAGGGGTAGATGATATTCTAATATTTCAAGTTTTATAAATATTTTAAAATTGATTGTGATGATGATTACGTATATTTAGGAACATAGTAAAAACAATTTCACACTTTGAGTGAAAGTGCAAATTATGAATTAAATCTCAATAAAGTTTTTCTTAAAGAAAGATGAGTCTCAGAGCCAGAGATTTAGCTCAAGCAGTACTGTGAGTACCTTGGAAGCAGAAAGGCCCGAGTTCGATCCCCAGTACTGCATGAAACAGAAAAAGAAAGATGAGTCTCAAAGAGCCAGAGGATTGTGTAATATAGACTGCTCAAGGAGGGAAACAAGAGAAAGGAAGGTGGTGATAAATAGGAAGGTAGAAAGCCAGAAACTAACACACATCATTCTCACCACTTTCTGAAGTACTTCTGGAAGTCCTACTTGGGAGTATGGTTAGTTTGTCGTTGTTGCTACCAAGACTCCTGAATCCATTCAAAACATTACCTCTTGACGTCATTTTCATTTGGGGAAGGTGGATGAAGACGAACTGCAAGGTTTCACAAGTCTGCCTTTTTGTTGGATGCCTCTAGGCAACAGTATTCACCCATATATATAATATTATGTAAATATATAATATATAATAATATAATATAAAATATACATTATATAAATAATAATTATATAAATATTATATATATTATATATTTACATTTTTTTAATCATAGCTTGTAAAAACAATCAGCAGGGAAGACTTCCACAACTGCTCCTACAAGAGGCAGATATGATGAATGATGATGGTCTTGAGGGAGATTAATGACACTATGCCTTTCACTGTAATCCTTTAAAAACTATAAAATAATATTCACTGGATATTTCGATCACATGTCCTATTAGGCTAAAAGTCAAGAAGGGTAAAAATTTCAGGAAGAGAGTGATCAAATGTATTAAATGTAAATGTAACGGATAGATTAAATAAGGAAGGATTAACAATTGACCACTGCATTTAGCCCAAGGGACATTATTGATTTGATAATATCATTAGATTCCACTGGTGAGAGCAGAAACCTATCATAGTGAGTTCATGAGAACAAAAAAGAATAAAGATTTTTTTTTCTATCAGGAAACAAAGGCAACTATTTGAAGAACATGTGATATACAGAAAAGAAAACACAAGAAAACATTTAGCGGTGAACTGGAGTTTTTGGTTTTTGGAAATGCCAGTATTTCTGCTCCCTGATAGGAGTGGATCATTAGAGAAGAAAACGGGATAAGAGAGAAATAATGTCTGAAGTATTGCCTTGGATAGTCTGAAAGGTTAGAACCTAGTACACAATTCTTGTCTAGTTGTTTTCATTTTTTCAAAATCTTTAGATAAACCTGAAGAATAAGCAGACATTTTACAGGCTAAGAAAAGAATAGCATCCATAAAATGGCGATCTAGGAAAGAGATACTATAAACAGATTAGGGATAAAAAGTGTGGTTTCCAGGCTTCCTTGAAATTAGTAATCATGGTTTTAAAATGAAAATTTTAAGAGTGGTTATCTGTTTTTTTCTGCCTCTATTTATGCACTGATGCAGATGTGAAAAAGCAGAAAGACTTTTTGTGAACTAGTCAAGTGAACAATGTAAAGCTATCTAAGAGCCAAGGGGTTGAGTGTGACTTCAGAAAATAGACACGATTGCCATGGAAGTTCATTGGATATGAAATGAATGTGGGAATAAAGAGGGTAGAAAGCAATGACAATCCCAGTATAAACACATGATGGTTGAAATCTGGGCACTAGATGAAGGGAGACGGAAAGTTTCAGAGATGGCTGTGAGAGAGCATCGTGTATCACATGCGGAGTCTGGAGGTCTAGCAGATACTGAATTGCTCCTTGAGCCCCACAAAAGCATGAAAGACAAAACATCACTCTATAGTGACATGCTGAGGGAGTAGGTGTCACCACGTGAAAAGAAGCAATCGGAGAAAAAGCTGAGGATGTAGGGGCTTCTGCTGACAAGTACCTTAAGTTTCAGATAGTGTGGCACAAAGGTGTCTGTAAACAGAGCAGGGACGGGAGGAACAGAAACATTGTGTGCAGGTATCACTGGGGATGAAGGCAAAGTAGGAAAGGTGAGCTGCTTACAGTGACTCACCTGATATTCATAAAGGGGATGTTAAAATGAGTTTGGAGATGGTTTCAGATGCTTGAATTCTGACTATAAGTGGTGAGGATCAGAAAGACTCAAAGCTCTTCTGAAGTCCACCTTTATGGACTTTACTGATAAGATAGTCTTGAGTGATATATTGTTTTGAGTCCCTCTTAACTCCTGCCAATGGTGGGAAGTAAGGAAAAGGTTTTTATAAACTCAATATGGATGTTACTTTTATAACAAATTATAAAATATCCCTCTGAAAGTTAGGTTTCCCAAGAAGGATCTATTCACATGCAATTTTAATGAAAAAGGATTTTACTTATCACTATATTTTCTCTTATCATTGTTAAGCCTGGTACCAGGTTCATATGCATTCCACCAATCCCCTAATTGCTCCCTCCCTCTCTAATTCTCTTTTTCTCTCCCTCTCTTTCCCTCTCCCTGCCCCCCTCTCCATTTATATCCCTCCATCTCCTGCTCCCTCCCCCTTCCCCCTCCCCACCTCCTTCTGACTTGAGCTTAGGGTTTTCTTCATGCCAGCAAGTAGCCTAAACACTGAACCACATCTTCAGCACTATTCATTCTTGAATATATAATGAAGGCTAAATATTTTTGGTTGAGTAATTGATTTCATCCTTGATATAAACTGCTAAATATAATTGCAAACCAAGGTACCATTAAAAATGTTAACATCTTCTCCTTATGCTGTCCATACCCTTGAGTGATATGTAAATAGTAAAGAAGATATGATAGTGCCATGTGGGAAAGCTGTTGATTTGACTCATACACCTCATTCACTTTTTTCAAGGGCTATATTAGAATTGTTTCCTGGCTCCTTTGAAGCACTTAATGACCATATAACTTGTTTTGACTAGTGAAATGTAATGTGACTTGTGGAAGGGAATCTTAAAGATTCAATGTGCAATTAAGAATTTACCTTGTTCCTATTAATGTGAACTGGAAACACTCCAGATCAGAGATGCTTACTCTGGTTTGGTGAGAAAGGGTCATGTGCAGAAGATCTCTACTGTCTAGAGTGGACATCAATTGAAGGTCCAGAGTTCAACAGAGAAACAACATATGAAGTGCCCGAGTAAGTGATAATTTGTGGAAATGCTATAAAACCAAAATATACTTATCTTTTTTTTTTTTTCAGAGTTGGATGTTGAACTCAGGGCTTCTCTCCTGCTAGATAAGCACTCTACCGCTGAGTTACATCTGCCTTTTATATAGTTTTCTGTTTTCTCTTTGTCTCTTCCTTCCTTTCTTTCCTTTCCTTCTTTCTTTTCTTTCTCTTTCCCTTTCTTTCT
>PVIC010028249.1:0-23360 GCA_004025085.1 Thryonomys swinderianus
ATGTTTTCTTAAGGAAAAGAAATTTTTACATATCATAATAAATAAGACTCTCACCCCTAGAATGTATATTTCTGGCTTGATTTTATTAAAGAGAACTATATTTTCTTTTGTCATAGTTTGATTTTAAAAATAAATGATCATACTAAATAAACTATACATTACAAAGATCATATTGTTAAGGCTGGACTTTATACTTCTGGTTGATAAGAGTTATCAACATTTCCAAGACAGAAACCTTCCTTGAAAGTCAGTATTTTCATTGCTTATGTAATAACTGCCTTATAATCTCTGGGTATTCTGGGTTTACATTTGATATCTAAGGGTATTTGAGAGGAAGTCTCCAGATATTGAGAAAACTACTAGAGAGAAGTCATGAAAAACATAAAACCTGGGCTAGACAATAAGAATAAGAAGTAGATAGAAGCAAGAGCAAGTAATCCCAGCATTCTGGGAGGCTGAGGTAGGAGGACCACAGATTCTAGCCTACCTTGGGCAGCTTTTTGACTTAGCAAGACACTGCTCAAAATAAAGATATAGAGTACTGAGATGTAGCTCTGCAAAGCCCTGAATTCAATCCTCAGTATCACAAACAAACAGAACAAGTGCTAGCAAGTATGAATGAATAACAAATACACAGTAATCTTTTGTTTTAAAGAATGCTTATTAATCATTTGCAAAGACCAAGAGTAATATGCCATGCATGCCTTTCCATCCCCTTTGGTAAACACTCCTACTTGGAATTCCCATATTCATCCATGGGAGCTCAATCCCAGAGATTGATGAGAATGTTCTTTTCTCAAGTTGGGGAACATGGCGGCCCTGTCATAGGGGATGTTCATTCAACATTGACTTATTATTTTTCAACTTTGATTTCTTGAAAGAATAAATGAATGAATAGAAGATAAAAGAGTTTGACAAAAGTCAGCTTTGAAACCAGGACTGTTATTACAGTCTAATAGTATAACATTAGTCTAATGTGCTTGTGTGAGCCATACTAGAAACTTAAAATGTCCCTCCCTAGGCACATCCCTAGAAGAAGGAAACTTCTACATAAAATCACTCACAGATACATTTCAGAGTAGAAATACTGCAGATAAATCCAATATCAAGTTGGAAAATTATTTCTTGTTGACAACAGCGAAAAATGTTTCAGAATGTATGGAAGATTTTGAATGTTCCCAACACAAAGAAATGATGTATGGTGGACAATAGATATGCATATTCTTCTGATCTGATCATTATACAGTGTGTACATGTGTGGAAATCTTAGAGTTCATCCCCTAAATAGGTGCAATATTGACGGTTTCCCCCTTCACACACTGCTCTTATCCATTCCCCATCCCTGGGGCAATGGTGCTGTTCTCTACTTTGAGTAAGGAGAAAGATTAGTGAGTCATTCTAGCTATTTTTATTACATAAACATGTGAGAGAGCTGTTTGATAGAGAAAACTTGCCAGCAATTGGGTTTCGGAAAGTCCAGGCTTCAAGCCAAATTCTAGAGTAAGGCAGAAATGAGGACTAGATGGCAAAGTGTGTAGGGTTCTTTCACTAAAGCAGAGAATGCAGATGTAAAACTAGAGCTTAATTTGAGTAGTAAATTAAATTAGTGTAGGTGTTGACTCAGAAAGATCTAAAAGATACAGAATTAATGGAAAAGTTAATGAAGGACCTCTTGACTGAATGCTAACCTTGTGGATTACATTTAGCTCTTTATCATATGCATTCCAATATCTGAGTGCTAAGAAGTAGTAGCTAAAATAAAATGTAGTGGCATGTTTTTAAATCATAATTTTCTCCTCTTTGCTAAATTTCTAGCCTTACTTCATGAATACAAACCCAATTTTAGAAGTAAAGATTCTTATTGTAACCCATAGAGCCAAGAGATTGTATCAAGTCTTCAGTAGAGCAGTACCAATATTGGCCCACTGTTTATTTTTGTATTTATTTATATATTTGTTGTTTTGCTCCACAAATAATTTATATAAAAATGATGTATTTGATCCCCAGTACTACCAAAAAAACCAGAAAAACAAAAAAACAAAATGATGGTAACCTTAGGACAACACCAAGCCTATGCCTTGTAATCTCATATATCTAGAACACAAATAGAAAACTAGAAACATTCCCCAAATCTCTGCTAGTAAATGGTTATCGCAAGATTCAGGCATTAAGTTACATATATTTTCCAACCATAAAAAAGTCACTCAGGCCTTCATTCACTATTTGTTTACTTTAATTTCATACCTGAGTGTAATAAGCTTTGTTGTCAGGGCTTATTTAGCTCACTGGAGACCGCAAGAGTGCAGAAATACACATTTCCTTGGCATTAACAATTATATAAAGGATTTTCACACTACCACTTCTTAAGGCAGACACATGAATAGCAGCAAGAAGTGGTAGTTGATTGCTTGACAGTCCCAAGAAGACAGAAAAATTCTAAGTAGTAGACAAGAAACCCAAGGAAATTATAAAACCATGGTTAGAGGAACAGAGAGGGTTAGATCCTCATTCCCAGAATGTAAGACCAGAATCCAGACTTAGAATCCTGTGTGCATGTAGACACCAAGCCTATCTGCTCATGGTTCATGCTACATTTTAAAAAGACACCACCTGCCCATTTTTATGTGTGTGAAAGGTGTCTCATCAGTGGGTGAACAAATTGCTGAATAGGTACATGTTTGCTTAGGCTGTGGAACTTGGTTGGAGGCAGGTCTCTGATGTCAGTGTATTCTTATCACTGGCTCTTCCTTTTTCCTCTCTGCTGCTTACCTGTCTAGGATTGACCACCTTTCTTTTGCCATCTACTTCCACCATGCCATTTCTGCCTTGAAGCCATCCGACTGTGGACTAAACACATGAGCCAAATTTAACCTCCCCTTTAAGTTGCTAGTGTTAGGTGTTGTGCCCTAATGATGAGAAAGTGACTAAGACTATTCACTTCAACTGTTTTAGCCTTTACTCATGAGATTCTCTATATCTGACAATCCCTAATGATTAATTGTATTCATCATCTTTTCTAGGCTATGGTGCCTAGATATGTGGCGAAATATTATTCTAGATGTTTTGCTCAGTGTTTCAGGAGGATGACAAATGGACTTTGAATAAATTAGATTATTCTAATTTGGTGAGCTTCATCCATTTAGTTGAATGCTTGAAGAGAACAAAAGACGGATTTCTCTTGAGAACAGGAAATTCTCTAGCAAATACACTCAGACTTGAACTACAACACCTTTTCTGGATTCAACCTACTTGCCTACCCTGTAGTTTTTGGATTTGTCAACCTCTATTCATGTAAGCCAATTTCTTATGATAAATCAACCTTCTTTTTCTCTGGAAAACTTTGACTAATGTAGAAACCCTTTGCAAATTACATCATGATACATTGCATAGTTCTGGTTGTCTCATTACTTTGTTACTAATTCTTGATAGAAAAAAATTTACAGCATTATTCATAATAGGAACAGATTTGAGTTAGCCTAAATATGCAATAGTATATTGAATACATGAATTTTGATAGGATGTATCCCATATAAGATAATGTATTGGTCAGCTTTCCTGTTGTTGGTACAAAATATCTGGTATCTGCAATTTAAAGGAAGTGAGGTTTAATTTTTCTTATGATTTCAGTGGGTTCACTCCATGGTTGACTGGTTCTGTTGCTTTTGGTCTGAAATAAGGAAGGACACTGTGGTAGAAATGTGTGATGGAACAAAGCTGTTTATTTCATAACGACTGAGAAACAGACCAGAAGAAACATCAGAGAAAAAGGGGCCCAGAGGATCAGATATAGACCCTATAATCACGCCTCCCAGACATACCTCTGGGTGGCTCCTGAGCCAGTCAAGTTGACAATTCAGTTTAACTGTCACATGGAGAATACTCTTCACCAGAGAAAATTATTGAGGTAGAGATATAGAAAAAGTGACCACCATAAAGCAGTGTCTAAGATAAACTTGGTAAAATATTTCAGAGAACTGTGTACAGTTTGTTCCCACTTACTGTGGAAATAATTATATGGAATATAGTACAGTGGGGAAATAATATGGTAAACACTGCAAACACTGCTTACACTTACTGAGGGCTCCCTATCTCCATGTACTATATAAGGAGGTTTATGTATTAATTTCTTTCATTCAGTTCAGTCATATTTATTGCATACTGGAGCCTGGAGTAAATTAAAGTAATGGTCCTGAAACTAGGGTAATTTTATCTTCAAGGAAAATTTAGATTTGAATAAATGTTTCTTTTGTCACGAGTGTGTATACATAGGGTGTTTTATACTGACATTCAGTATATAGAAGACAGAAACATGGCTACACATTTTTATTGCTCAGGATAGTAACCTCCACCTCAAAGAATAAAAATTATTCAACCTAAGAATACCGATAGTTGAAAAATCCAAAATCAGACAAAATTCTTGTCTTTATGTAGTTGACAAAAATTAATTTGATTCTCATAAAACTTCTATGATGAGGTGGACATATTATTATCTTAAATTTTAAAGGTGAAGAATCTAAGAAATAAGAAAGGTAAGGATACAAGTTAAATTGCTTACAGATACCTCTGGGAATTTAGGTTGTAGTGAACTTTACTCTGTACATTTTAGTATAGTTGAATTTTAATAGTAAAATTATTTCTTGATAATAATTTATTTTATGATTAGATTTTGATTCAAAAATAATTTTCAAGTGCTTCATCATTTTCAGTTGCCCACTTTACAAAGCACCATATTTTTTATTTCCTTTTTCAGGTTCTCTGGAACTCTATCTAGCTTTCTTGCTCCCTCCTCTTCACCTCAAACAGTCTACATTCTAGCTGCATAAGGGTAATTATTTTTTAAGTGGAACTCTTTTGTTTATCTTTTTATTAACTGAAGAGTGAGCCAGATCTTGTACATGAATTTTTAAAAAATTATACTAGTATAAGTTTGCAGTACTTACAGTATATGTAGCCCAAGCTGGTATGGAATTCATGGCAATCTTCCTGCTTCAGTCTCCCTCATGATGGGATTACAATCATCCACTACCAAGTCTGCTCCCTTACTTCTTTGAGATGGGATCTTGCTAAATTGCCTAGGTTGGGCTTGAACTTTTGATTTTCCTGCCTCAGGCTTCAAAAATGCTAGGATTAGTGTGTGCCACCACACTATTTTTAAAATACTGCTTTTCATATATCTTTGTCTTGTTTCTCTAACAAAAGAGGGCCTTGATATCCTACTAGAAAAGGGAAGGAGAGGGAACACAGCCCTTTGTGTAGAGACATATGGGTAAGGGGCCGACAAGCCTCAGAAGGAGTTGGAGGGAAGGTCTGCAAGGCAGCACAATATTCCCTGTGCAAAGCAGAGGAGGTCCCCTCAGCCTCTAGGCCAGGTTGGCAGGAGCGGCCTTCTCTATGGGCTTCTCACCATTGTATCTCCAGAAAAGGGGACACAGCAGCTTCCGCTCCTTCCATGGTTGGGTGACCACTTGCTCCCTGAGGACTGCTTCTGTTACTTTGTTGCTAAGAGTGCTGCAGGGTTGGGGTGCAGGGTGCAGGGGTTGACTGGTACGAGTTGAAAGCCAGCATTTTGGCAATAGTGAGTCTTTCACTCTCCGTTCGGGCACCACAGACTGCTCTGCACGGGCCCTCTGTGGAGAACGAGTCCTAGACAGAGCACAGCTCTGGACTGTAAGTCTGGTGGAAGTGTGATGAGGTAAAAAATTTCACCTAGCTGCTCAGCTTCACTCGTTGGTTGAGCTTGTACTTATTGTTTGAAATCAAGCATCTTACTGTTGTAGCTCGTTGTTTCTAACAATGTTTTTACTTCTCTATTTTGATAATTATTGTTACTTGCAAGTAATGATGCGTTCACTTAACAACAAGGTTGCATTCTGAGAAATGTGTCTTAGGCAATTTGTCATTCTGCTAACATCGGAAGACAGGCTTTACGCAAACACTGTAAACACACACCCGAACTATTGCATATGTAGGCTGCATAAGAACTTCTGAAGCATGATGCTTAAGTGTAACCACCACTGTACATCTGGTAGATTCTGGCCAGACCAAAGTCAGCTGGCTTGATTGTCCTACCACTTATCACCAGAATGTTCTCATGCTTCAGCTCTCGGCGAATGATGCAATGAATGCAATTCAGGCTCCTCACACGCTGATGCAGCAGATCCTTCACGGTTTGCTGCCAGAGGTATGAGAACACCCTGTTCAGAGACACTCTTAGGACTTGGATAGTACATTTAAAAACTAGGGTCACCTTGATCTTCTATCCAGCCCATAGTGGGGCACAGGTATCTGTCAGCTGGATGACATTTGGATTCACAAAAGCTACCAGCTGCCTCAGTAAGGCCATCTTAAGATATGGGCTGATAGTGAGGTCCCATCCAGCTGCCCCTCCAGTTGTCACTCATACTCTTGAGGACCACAGAATGTCCACAGTGGAGATCATGGGCCTTGTATGCTGTCCTGTTAGACTGTTAGTCCTGACACCCTTTCTGCTGCTGGCTTATATCAAGAGGTAACCATTCTCAGATCGTGGAAGACCTTCACGCCAGGCTGGAAGCTGGAAGAGTAGCTGACCCAGCAAGTTGTGTCCTGGATCTTGGTCCTGAGCAGCTGGGCACAAGGGCTGGATCACAGACACAGGCTG
Source organism: Thryonomys swinderianus (assembly GCA_004025085.1). Lineage (NCBI taxonomy): Eukaryota > Metazoa > Chordata > Mammalia > Rodentia > Thryonomyidae > Thryonomys > Thryonomys swinderianus. The sequence continues at coordinate 6,641 of PVIC010028249.1, forward strand.
CAGACTAGAGGCCTCTCTTTTAACTAATTTTTTCATATCTTACCTCCACTGAGTTTTTTTTTTTTTTTTATGATCACTTCCATTCCAGTTGCCCTCCAAAAAATAGAATAGTTTCCCCATGTGAGGTTAACAGTATGCACAGCAGAGTGCAGAGACAGTATGAGTAATTGGAAAGATCCTACTTGTGATTCTTTCTGAACTTTGTGCCTTGTCATTTCATTCCCTTTCTTGGTGGTTCGTTATACCCCAATGAATCAGTCTTTATGACAGCAGGCACTGTCTGTCATGGCACTGAGTCATCAACAAATCATTAAGTCACACTTAGTACACTCTGCTACTGAAGGCAGGGAAGTGTTTAATGTAAATAATGTTTGAAGACATTATATTTTTATTTAAAATGTATTACTTTCTAAAAGAAAATGTGATGTTTCTTAAAGAGATACTCACACTACTAAGAACACTTAATTTCCCACCAAATTTCAAGTAGCCAAAGTGGCTCTAAAGTGGAATTAGAGCTTGGGAATCTGTGTTTATGAAAAACATAGCTTGATAATACATCAAGACTTTAATACTTTAGTTGACTCATGGTTTTCCACTATGAGTACTTGAATGAATGCTAGCTATAGATAATCTCTAAATCTCACTTCAGTGGTTATTCTTCATCTAAATGACTGCAGTGTCCATTAAAGTTAGGAACATGAAGCAACTGAGATGAACAACTTTTCAGATCACTCGTTTATCTCCTAAAGGAGCATGAACTTTGAAACAGTTGTTTTAGTGTGGTAAAAAATGAAGATTGCAACTTATATGTCATATGTCACTTGTTTGCTAAAAAGAGGTCCTGTGATAGCTTGAAAAAGGCTGTATGTTGAAATTTGAAGTTCTAGTGTGAATTTAGAGGCAGGGGATTTAGTAGGAGAGCAGAGCTTTATACTAGGAGAGATCAGAGCTTTTATAAAAGGCCCCAAAGAGCTCCCTCATCACTATACCACATGAGGCCACAGTGGGAGAACAGCTCTGCATGAGATAAGTTCTCATTTGAGAAGGAATCTGCTGGTGTTTTTTTTCTTTTTCTTTTCTTTTCTTTTCTTTTCTTTTTTTTTTTTTTTTTTTGTTTGAGATAGGGTCTCGCTTTGTAGTTCAGGCTGGCTCTGAGCTCACTATGTAGCCCAGGCAAGCCTCCAACTCAGCAATCCTCCTGCCTCTGCTTCCCAAGTGCTGAGATTACAGGCGTGAGCCACCACGCCCGGCACTGTGGTATGTGCTATTGATTGCTGGTGGGCATGAGTCTCCACGCCCAGCATTGTATGTGGTTACCGGGGATCAAACTCAGGACCTTGCGCATGCAAGGCAGGCGCTGGAACCACTGAGCTAACCCTCCGGCCCTCTGCTGGTGTTTTATTATAGGACTTCCTGGCCTCCAGAACCATGAGAAATAATTTTTTTTTTTTTTTGAGACAGGGTCTCGCTTTGTAGTTCAGGCTGGCTCTGAGCTCACTATGTAGCCCAGGCAAGCCTTGAACTCAGCAATCCGCCTTCCTCTGCCTCCCGAGTGCTGGGATTACAGGCATGAGCCACCACGCCCAGCACTCTGGTATGTGGTATTGATGGCTGGTGGGTGTGAGTCTCCATGCCCAGCATTGTATGTGGTTACTGGGGATTGAACTCAGGACCTTGTGCTTGCGAGGCAGGAGCCGGAACCACTGAACTAACCCTCTGGCCCCAGAAATAATTTTCTTTTGTTTATAAACTATCCAGGCTATAGGAGTTTATAACAACAGGCAAAACAATCTAAAAAGTTTTTTTGTTGTTGTTTTTTAGTGTCTTATATTTGTGATACCTGAATATCAATGCTACTACCAATTTAGATCACATGATAAAAAGGTCAGTGCCATTTCTGACCTAATCATCCCACGTGGACTCTAAGCCCCCCACCTTGCTCTTCTCTTTTCTTTCCCTCCTCTCCTCTCTTCTCTCTCCCGCTAAAAACTGAATATCTGCCCGCAAGTGTGTTGAAGCATGTGATGTCCAACTGAGCTTCCATCTCCAGCCCCAATAGATATATTCAAAACAATTTTCTGAGGAGGCAACTAGCACTTCATGGAGACCTACCATGGACTCGGTACCAGGCTCTGGTGTCCTCCCCAAGGTCCTCTCTTCCTCATGCCAGTGCCACTGTCCTCTCCCTGTGCGACCCTATTCTCGCCCTGCAGGGAGTCAGGCCCTACCTCTCAGGCTAGGCCCTGCTGGTGTCAGCAGTCTCTGTTGGAAATGTTGGCCAACTTGTGACATATCTGATTATTTCTACACTGAACATGTCTAAGGTTGCCTACTTCTACATTGATTGTCTGGTGCCAATGGTTGGAAATAGTCCACATGCAATGGCAAAAGATTATTCAACAGAACTCAGTATAAATGGTAAAGTATATTCATTGCCTTCAATAAATGGCTCTTCAGTTAAGATCTATTTTTATTAGGTATAGACTAGGTCATTTTTTGAAAAACTCCTGAGTGAAAAGCAGCAGCTTTGTCAGAGTTACTGTTCTTTGCAGCTGCCACTCTGACCAACAGAGTGACCGGTTTTGCAGTCCTCCTTTTCAGTGCCTTCTTACACCTTGTACGCAAAAGATGGTTCTGAACTGGTGAGGTTGTGGAGAAAAAGGAACCCTTCTCCCCTCTTGGTGGGAATGTAGACTATGACAAGCATTCTTTTTTTTTTTTTGAGACAGCGTCTTGTTTTGTAGTTCAGGCTGGGCCTGAGCTCACTATGTAGCCCAGGCAAGCCTCGAACTCAGCAATCCTCCTGTCTCTGCCTCCCGAGTGCTGGGATTACAGGCATGAGCCACCATGCCCAGCACTGTGGTATGTGGTGCTGATTGCTGGTTGATTGCTGGTGGGTGTGAGTCACCATGCCCAGCATTGTTGTATGTGGTTTCCGGGATTGAACTCAGGACCTTGCGCTTGTGAGGCAGGAGCTGGAACCTCTGAGCTAAATCTCTGGCCCTATGACAAGTATTCTTAAAGTTAGCCTGAGTCACAAAGTTATATTATTTGCTATAGATCAGGATCACATAGAATGATTACAGAGTCAAAGGTTAATTTATATGCTAAAAGTATTGGAGAGTGGCTTGGAGAGAGATTAATTGGAAGTTCATTGGAATGTGGGTAGTTTGGGAAAGTAAGTATAGAGAGGTTATGGGGAATGTGTACATTGTGAAGAGCCTTATTTTAACTCATCTAATTATATTTCTTTTAGTAGTTTGTGGAATTGCTCAACTTCTCTTCTTTTATAAGAACCACAATGTCATTCATTTGTTTCCAGAAATTTATACTATTATATTTAAATAAATTAGAATAACTATAAACTATTTGGGAAAGAGTAACTCAAAACATGCGTATGACAAATTCCTTATTATTGTGAAACTTTTATTCACTTTGCAAGATTTCAAAAATCCTTATTTTTTGCTTAACTCAATATTATTACTACATTAGTATTTGTCTTCTTATCAGATTATAATTCCTTATTTTCTGTTCTGATTACTAGTGCAAAATAGTTTTCTTTCACAGACATCCTTCTTTTTTTTTTTTTTTTTTTTTTTTTTTTTTTTTTTTTTTTTTTTTTTTTTTTTTTTTTTTTTTTTTTTTTTTTTTTTTTTGAGACAGGGTCTCGCTTTGTAGTTCAGGCTGGCTCTGAGCTCACTGTGTAGCCCAGGCAAGCCTTGAACTCAACAATCCTCCTGCCTCTGCCTCCCGAGTGCTGGGATTACAGGCATGAGCTACCACTTGATTGCTGGTGGGCGTGAGTCTCCACACCCAGCATTGTATGTGGTTACCGGGGATCAAACTCAGGACCTTGCGCTTGTGAGGCAGGCGCTGGAACCACTGAGCTAACCCTCCAACCCTCACAGACATCCTTCTTAAAAGTAAAACAAGAGTTCTTTCCAACATGCATATTTGAGCCTACAGTAAATAAGCCTTAATCACGATATGTGATGCCTGCCTTCTAGATTTCTTTAAAATTTCCTATGTCTTTCTTTATTATTATCTTTTGCTGGAAAAAAATAAATCTATGAAAATTTTCATCACTCATTAACCTTGTACTTATTCTTTGAAATCAAGCATCTTATTAATTTAACTTGTTTCTAATAATGTTTTTATTTCTCTATTTTAATAGATATTGTTATTTGCAAGTAATGATGCAGTCACTTAACAGAGTTGCATTCTGAGAAATGTGTCTTAGGCAATTTGTTATTCTGCAAATATCAGAGTATACTTTCACAAACTAAGATGAGTTAGCTATCATGGGGTGACATGATCATATGATTTTATCATCATATGTACAGTAAGTTCCTGATTTATGAACATTTGAGAATATTCACAGATAGGAATAGACCTCTCATTATAAATAGTCATATATATGAAGAAATTGCAGAAGTAGCACATGTGTTTGCCGGAGATTGTTTCAGTTGTGCTGCCATTATGTTACTGTACGTGTGAGTGTACAGAAGTATACTACAGCTAGGGACTTACTGTCTTTGTGTGTATGTGTGTGTTGGTTTATTTGTGCTTTACACTGTATATTTGTGTCAAAGGTATAAGACTAACTTTGTGGGATTTATTTACGAATAAATCTGACTTACCCATGTTCTCCTGGAACAGAATTCATTTGTAAGTCGGGGACTGTATCAAAACCAATACTTTTCCTACATATAAAGAATAGCTGGTTAGCTAATATAATAAAGTTACCAATTGCACTAGCAATAAAGAAGAAAAATGCTTAGAAATAAAGTTTTTAAAAATATGCAGAAACTAGGCAAAGGAAAGACAGTACTCTGGAAGGGTTAATGTAAAATGATCTGAAGAAACACCCTGGTAAACTGCCAGAGTTGGGCATGATATCTTAAGGTATGTTCAAAACAAGTTAAAATGATTGCAAAACTGTCTTCTAAGGCAGGAAATTTCTGGTAACTTGAGGGCCCATTGGCTGAACATCAAGGCAAATTTGATGAAGCCAGTTGGGGAGAACAACTGGGTTGTTGCTAAGCTGCTCCCAAGGCTAGCTAGCACTAGATATAGCTAAGTGAATAAGAACAGACATTATGAGGGATTTTCCTGAGGTATGTTTTGCAAAACTGGTTTTTCATCTTCCTTAAAAAAAACTTTATTATATCTCTTATATGAGGTCATTCTTCAAAAGGAGTAAGGACATGCAGAGTTTTTGCATTGTGGTAGTTCTGTGGCATTGGGACAATCATAAAAGCCACTACTTTTGAGTTCTTTTGGAAAACTGTTTGCAATACATTTTTTTTAGTAATTTTGTTTTTGATTTTATTTGGTACTAGAGATTGAAAACAAGATAAGATAGTGTCTCACTGTTAAGATGTTGTCCAGGGTGGCCTCAAATTTGTGATTTTTCTGCCTCAGCCTCCCAGAATCTGAAATCTGAGGCATGCACCACCATGCCAAGCTTGTTAGTAGTACTTAAACTGAAGTTCTGTGACCTGTATAGTACAGAGGTCAAATAATTCAGTTATAAAAAGACAGCAAAACAAAAACAAAAACAAAAAAACAGAAGAGCCACAGATGCAGCTCAGTTGCGTAGCACCTACACATATATATGTACACACACACACACACACACACACACACACACACACACACACACACATATATGGGCTGGGGATTTAGCTCAAGTGGTACCATGCCAACCTTGGATGCACAAGGGCCCGAGTTCAATCCCCGGTACTGCAAAAAAAAAAAAAAAAAAAAAGGTGGTCAATAAACATAAAGAATACAGACATCTGTATTAGTAATCAGTGTAAAGCATGCTGAGAAAATGAGATAAAAATTATTACTCATTTGGTGAATACACCTGTATATCATCTATCTGTGACAGGTCTCTAGATAATATCAGAACTGAGGAGTTCTTTTACACTGATCCTGGGGTATAAAGTCACATCACTGTGCTATAGGGAAATTTGAAATTGTATTTATTTAAGAAGCAAAATAAGGATAACTTTTTATATATAAAACATAATTCTGAGAATTTATTTCTCCAAATAATTAGACACAGAAGTGTATTTATTTAAAAGATTGTTTATTATAAAACTGTTGTAATTACAAATGCTCAAAGGAACTCAATCAAACATACTGTATTGATTGATTAACTTATAACCACATAAAAGAATATTATATACTCTTGATGCTGCAGATACTTATTTACTGAGATGAACATGTTTTCTATGATCTGCTGTTACCTAAAGAAGCCAATTATATAACAACAGGAATTTATCATATTTTTCAAGAAAGATTTCTCTATACATCTGATATCAAGTTTCACATTTCATAAATGAATGTTGTTTTAGAAGGTGAGATTGTTGGGGATTATAATAATTTCTGTCCTTATTTACATCTTCAGTTCTTGTAAGGAAATAAACATGTCTAATTTGTATAAAGATGACAATATCTAAAGCAAAAGCCAGGTGTAGTGGCATACATCTGTAATCCTAACACTCCGGGGGCTACAGCAGGAAAACACTGCAAGTGTGAAACCAGCAAACCTGTCTCAAAATACCAAAACAAAGGAAAGAAAAGCAAGACTATGTCCATATCAGATCTTTTAAGGTTCCAGGACTTTTTTCTTCCCTAAATACTATTTGCTTTTAAATGATCTCATTTCACTCAACATTGTAACTCTAAACTATTCCAACTTATCATGAGGTAATAGTTTCTCTTTCTCTCCCTCAGGGAGCAATATCTTCCCTTGTAGTTTTTGGCATGATAAAGCAGTAGAAGGGGTGAGTAGGTGCCCTCCCGCAAGCCTCAGGGATGTTTACAGGTAAGGGCATCGCTACTTTAGCAATCGCTACTTTTAACAATCTCCCATCCACTTCCAGACAACCAAAAATTTTCTCATCATGTGCGTGTGTGTGTGTGCGTGTATCATTCTGAAAAGTGATGTATTAAAAACAGCAAAGGAAGAGCTCGACAAGAGTTCCTGGGAATGTGTGCACACTTTCAGACAGAACTTCTGCAACTACACCAGTGCACTGACACGTGGAATATCAGATCGCCTCTCTTGCTACTTTTTTATTTATTTCACAAGTTAGATCAATGTTTGCAGGTACTCTTGAGATATCTTTTAAAGTACCTGTTGAAAGACAAAGACAAATAGCTGGTGTTGAGATTATAGAAATTGAGAAAAACCGAGCATGTAAGTCAGATAAGCCTGTTTTCCAGTCGAGTAATTTGACTTTTTATGTTAACTCATTTTTTAACCAACAAAAACGTTATGTGTAGTCTAGAAAGACAAACCATTTGAATTTCAAATGTGGGATATAGAGTTGTCTCTGTAGACAGATTCTTAAAATGAGATACTGTAGCCGAATCTGAATCCTTTGAGGTACTTTGAGTAAATGGTAGAATTTACACTACAGAGATACAGATCTTACCATGAGTGTCTTTTTTCTCAAATAGGTAGTGATGGAATAAAGGTATGTTTGCTCCAACATGTGCTCCTTTGGATGAAACTTTTTTATTTTATTTCAGTAACACTAACTTAAATCACCAATAAACCTTGTCTACTCATCATTTGCTAGTAAATTATTGTGCTAATCATTACTTTTCTAAGGAAAAACATTTAATATCCTATTTGAATTGGCTCAGTAGATCAAATGATTTGCCATAATGCCAATTGAGTAGGTTCTAACAGTAAAATTTCTAGGGAGGGTGTTAGTGGGGAGATAGAATGGAAAATGATAAATTCTTTTGGTTATGTCTTTGACCTCCACTAAAAATGCTGATTTTTACAAAAGTGTCCAGATATATTAATATTTTCTCTAAGTTTGATATCATTTACCATCTGTGTCCAAGCATTTCCTATCCAGGAAGGAAGACAGAACTAAGTGATAAAGTAGACAATGGGAGTGGTTTAGTGGGCCATAGTGGTCTCCTTTTGAATTTCCAGTATTTTCCCACTGCTAAAGCCATCAAAGTGCATGGTTGATGAGTAGGACAAATGATGTGCTACTCAGCACTTCAGCCAAGGAGTCACTATTATGAGCATCACTGTTCCCATAAAATACAGAGAATGTACTGTGAATGAGGTAAGCTGGGTAAATCGACACCCAGCTGGAACTTACTGTTGTACCCGTATTCTGAGGGCCCTCTCAAGAATTTTAATTTGCTTCCAGACAATCTCAGTTTCCTGAGTGACTCTCTTCTCTCTAATCAGCTAAATTTCATTATGATTTGCCAAAAGTTAATCAAAAAAGTAATAGGAAGAGATTGAAAAAGTAGATCTAAAATAAATGAGGAAATAATATTTATTTTGAATGGTGACCTAACTGGAAAGTGCTATAACCCTCAAGTAGAATAAGGGGATACAAACAGAGTCACACTTGGGTAGAGGAGAAGAATAGTTAGAACAGACCAGGGATGGGCCGGAGATTTAGCTCAGTGGTTCCTGCATCTGCCTTGCAAGCGCAAGGCTCTGAGTACGATCCTGGTAACCACATACAATGCTGGGTGTGATGATTCACGCCCACCAGCCATCAATACCACATCCCATAGTGCCAGGCATTGTGGCTCACCCCGGTAATCCCAGCGCTCGGGAGGCAGAGGCAGGAGGATTGCTGAGTTCCAGGCTTGCCTGGGCTACATAGTGAGCTCAGGGCCAGCCTGAACTACAAAGCGAGACCCTGTCTCAAAAACAACAACAACAACCAATAACAACAACAACAACAAAAACCCCAAAAAAACACAGATCAGGGAGGATGTGGTTCTAAAGCCCATGAAGTTCCTAAAATTCAGAATGATGCACGTTTTGGGTGGCCTTTATTCCAGGAACTTTTCATAAGAAGTGAGCTTTAAAAATCCACGCTGGTCTTTTTCACAGTGTCTGAAGAAGAATGGATCAAAAGTTGTTTGAATTGCTGCAGTTACCCACAAGGCAGTTAGTAAAGTTAGATCCTGCTGACTAAAGCAAAACACAAAAGCTTGCTTCCTGAGAACTTCTCCTAAAAACAACTGGCATTGCTTGAAAGGGAGGTATTGTGGGTAGGTAAGCCAGTGTCCTGGGGGCTGGGACTTTGCCAGCATCTCATATAACAACCATGCTGCCCATCCACTTTTGTTTGTTTTCCAAGATAACAATGATTGCAACATTTCGGGGCCAGTGCGGAAACTCTGCCTGTACTGTGCTGACTTGCTCTCAAAAAGATGATGTTCCGAAGTAGCAATAATGTCTAACTTAAAAAATAAACAGTTGAAAGCTCAGGTGGCCAAGAGATTGTTTTTATAATATTTTTGTAAAATGATCACCATTGTTGCTTTTGGGCAAAGGATAATCTTGAAGTTTTGCCAGAGGAAGAAAACCCATACTTCTGTAAATATTGTCTTTAATTTCTCTCACCACACAGGTTAGGTTCAGTGGGACACACACTAGATCGATTTCAAGACTTAAACACTAACTGGGCTACTCTGGAACAAATCATTTAATCTCCCCAAGCTCTATATTGTTTACCTGTAAAATGGGGATAACACATCCCCTGAATACCTCATGGAATGATTGTTTTTGTGTTTTTGTTTTGCTTTTATGTTGAGTTTTGTTGGCATACTTTAAATATACATTATGATCACTTTCTCATTGAAAATTTGTGTCTGTACATGATGTATCTTGATTCTTATTTTCCCATGCCCCTGCCTTCCTTCCACCATCCTATATGCATAAGCTTTGTTTCCATATTTTCTTTCTTACCTTCTAATTTTTTATTTATCTTCTTAGCTTTCCTCTACTCACCCTTCCCCTTTTAATATGTTCTTCTTATTTCATAATACCTATTCTACATTTTGGACCTCATTTACACTTTCTCAAACTAGAGAAATCATATTTACACATGTGTGCCCTGTTTATTTCACTTATGTGTATGGCTTCAAAGTGCATCCACTTAGCTACAAATGTCTTTAGCATTTTTAAAAAAATCCACATCTTCTTTATCCCCTCTCCACTTGATGGACATTTGGGCTTTTTCCAATATTTAGTTAGCTATTACAAACTGTGCAGCTATAAACATGGGTGCACATATGTTGTTTTGGTATGATGCTTTCCCAGCAGGAAAATACCATTAGCTAGTTCTCTGATAACAAATGGAACCGCTAATCCTAGTGTTTTGAAGAATCTCTGTACTCCACGGTGGTTGCACCAGTCTACATTCCCAACAAAAATGGAGACGTGTTCCTTTCTCCCCCATAACCCTGCCAGAATTTGAGATTGGTTGATTTCTTTATAGCAGCCATTCTTCATGGTGTGAGATGGAATGTTACTGCTTTTTTCATCTATATCTCTTGAATAACCAGTGATGTTGAACATTTTTTCAAAAATTTTTTTACCACTTTCACTTTTTTATTTGAAAAATGCCTGTTCATTTCAGGTGCCCATTTTTGAATTGGGTCTTTCAATTTTGGGCATCTGATTGTTTAAAGTCTTTATATTCTGGAGAATAGTCCTTTGTCTGGAAAACAACTGGTAAATATTTCCCCCCACATTGTAGATTGACTTTTTATTCTGTTGATGTTTTATCTTGCTGTGTAGAAGCTTTTTAATATAATTAGATCTTAATTGTTGATTCTTTCTGCTAGTTCCTGTGCTGGTGAGGTTTTGTTCATAAAGTATTTCCCATAAAGTCTCCAAGAGTTGCACCTAAATTTTCAACCAACAGGTTTAGTGTTTCTGTTTTAATATTTAGATCCTTAATCCACTTTGATTTCAGTTTAGTGCATAGTTAAAGATGTAGGTTTTAATCTTTTCCAGCACCATTAATCAAAGAGGGTATCTTTCCTCTACTAAGAGTATCTAGGTCCTTTTTCAAAGATGAGGTGGCTTAGCATGTCTGGAGTTGTTTCTGTATCTTCTAATCTGTTAACTGGTCCTCAGGTCTGTCTGTTTTTATCAGAGTGGCTTTGTAGTATAATTTCAAGTTGTGGATTATGATATGCCCTACCATGTCTTTGTTGCCAAGAATTGCTTTGCTGTTCTTGATCTCTTCTAGTTACCAGTGAATTTTGGATTATTTTCTCCAGGCCTGTGAGGTATACTGTTGGGATTTCAATAGGGATTGCATTGAATCTATATAGAAGTTTTTTGATTGATTGTATGTATGTATTTATTTATTTTGAGACAGGGTCTTGATTTGTAGTTCAGGCTGGCCCTGAGCTCACTTTGGAGCCCAGGCAAGCCTTGAACGCAGTAATTCTCCTGCCTCTGCCTCCTGAGGGCTGGGATTAAAGGCATGAACCACCAAGTCTGACTACAGCAGTTTTTTGAGATAGACTTTCACTATGTAGGGAGGCTGGGTAGCTCTTGAACTCAGTATATAGCCCTGACTGGCCTCAAACTCATGGCAATCCTTTTGCCTCAGCCTCCCTAAGTACCCGGATTATTAGCATTTGGCAGCATGCTCAGATTCCATGGTTTGAGATGATTCAGTGAGATATTTTCTATGAAATCATTTATCACCTGGTGCGATGCATGAAACCATCTCAGGGACTGTGTTCCTTAGAGCAGATATTGATTGTGGAGCACTAGACAGAGGAGCGTGAGGTTGTCCACTACAGCACTAATTCATTTCTCTAAGTCTGAGCATCAGAGAAGAGAAATGAAAGGATCTTGAGTTGGTTAGCTCCCATTTCTCTATCAACAAGAGAAAAAAGATTTTCTGGCACCCTGCCCATCCTCAAAAGTGAGAGTCCTTTTATCTAAATGTCAGAGAAGCTCGGGAATTATCGAGAGTTTTCCTTCCTTCTGTGTCTTTTCGTACACCTGCATAGTGTAATGCTGTAGCCCCTAACCACCTCTGGTTACTGTGCCCTACAAATAGGGTGAGTTAACACTGATACGTGCTATAGGTGGGAAGCACACTCCAGATTTTGAAAAGAATATAAAATACAGTATCTTGTTAACTTTTCTTATACTGATTGCACATAGTAATCATATCTTGGATATGGTGAGTTGCATAAGATATTGTTAAAATACATTTTATCTGTCTTTGGCTCTTTCAAATATGGCTACTATAAAATCCATAATTTATATTTTGTATTTCTATAACATAATGATGTCTGGACAAGCAGAGAGCAAAGAAATATCTTGGTCCTCTTGACTTGACTTCCCTGTAACTTTCCTTCCATTCCTGTCTCTTCTGTCTTCTGCCGTGCAGCGTGAGGGAGCAAGGACATTTGAGCAGAATGTACGGAAGCCACAGAAAAATCCATAGGAAGGTTTTTCTATCGTGGCCTGGGGCACAAAGTAGGCACAAGTGTTTATCTCCAGTCACTGATTCCATTTGAATCATAAGGAATTGTTGGTTCCAGTGATGAATCATGCATTCAATTCAAAAGGGGAGCAGAGAAGTTTGGCAATCTGCTATATTGATAGGACAGATATACTAAGAGTAAGTGATTTCTCATATGAGTTCTGAAAAGGGAAATAAACTATGATTAGATTTGATACTCTGCTCTTAGTCACTTGTTAAAATGTTATATGGTAACCTTTTCCACGTACAGCATTTTCATCTCCCTTCTCATCTTATGTGATGGCTATTTACATGTATTTCTATCTCCCCTTGAAGGTCTGACTGCCTGGAGGTTAAGAAACATGTTTTATAGCTGGCAGGTGCTCATTAAATGTTGTCAAATGTAATGGGTAAAACAAATGGTGTAACCAGCCTATCAATTTATGTTTCTAAATAAAATTGAAATGCTATATATATTGATCGTCATTTTTCTACATTTGTTTCAGATATTTTTTAAATCATTTAACAATTTTATCAGTACATGTTAGTTATACAGACTTACAGGTTTCATTTTGACATATTTGTATGCACATTTAACATACATTGAACATTTCCATTCCCTGATTACTTCTCTCCCTCTTTTTCCTGTTTATATTGATTTGATGTTGATATGCACATTTAAAATGTGATGTGTGTTTTCAGACATACTGCACTGAGGGTGGAGGGGATGTCTCAGAGATACAAAGTATGCTTAGCATGGAGGAGGCCGAGTCCCATCTCTATAACCAGAAACAACAGCAAGAATGGATATGTCATGTTGTCCTGTACCTGAAGGAATATTCTCAGTTTTAACTCATCTCTAAAAATAATTTTAGTGGGTAAATTCTTCATAGATTGAATACCAGTTGACAAAAATCGCAAAATCACCACTCGCTTTTGTCATCTAAGCAACAAAATAAAACTTGTCCCAGGAACAAACTGCTAAATCTTGTATGAAATAGGAGAGTAACAATCAGAAAAATACAAAAATCCCATTCACCTGGCAGCGTGCTTTGGACACGCAGTGGGGGAGGGGATGGGCGTGGAGAAAGTTGGAGCCAGGAACAGGGACCGCACAGCAGGCCCCAGGCCCAGCCACACTTTCCTCCTACCCCATCCAGGCCCCCCCCCACACACACACACACCCGTCCCAGGACCAGAGTCAGCCTGGCAGAGTGGCCATGGGGGAGGGGTGAGCTGGGCTGCAGGGATCAAAGTGAAATAGGGAGAAGCCACCAGGGCTCTGTTAGCTGTTTGAGCAAAGATAATAGAGTCCTCTGCAGTGAAGAGAATGAACACACGGAGAAAGGTTTAAAAACACAGTAAACCCAGAGCTGATCAGATTCCTTATTCCGTACCTCAAACTCATCAGGCCTGGTCCTCAATTCCAAATCACTCTATATTGAATTACAGGGTTAGAAAAATGAAAGGGCATCAGTTGAGTATTTTTTCAAACTATTGCCTGCCACTGCTGCTACTCTGTAGTGGGAGAGAATCGATTCAGTGGGTGGAGATTTGCATTTGAAAAATAATGTAAAATAAAGTTCAAAGTATAGGGCATTGCTTGTGGTAGGAATAAATATGGTTTATGATTTTTTTTTTTTTTTGCCTTTTTGTGTTGGGGTGTGTATATGTTTGTTACAGGTAAAATGTTATTGTGGGTTTCATTCAAACCATAAACCTCTGTGGAAAGTGACCTATCAGCCTGCCTTCTTATGGAAGTAGACTAAAATCAGCCCTAGAAGATCATCCTTCAGGAATAGGGGTTTCATAACTGCCTCTGCTCATTCTTGGTCAAGGCAGTCCTCTTCCATTCTACAGATGTACAGAATGTCACAGGCTTGGGTGACCCTCAGCAGAAGGGTGACCCTTGCTCCTTCAGGAGGAGTTCCAGGATTAAGCGTCAAGCATTGGATCCGCAGGAAGCTAAATGCTGTTTGTCAGAACATGTGAGCAACCTCCCTTTAAATACCCTAATTAAGGAGAGGGAATGAAAGAGAAACAAGGTAATAGCATGGCTCAGATGTTAGGCTGCTACTTGGCCACTATTCATTAGAAAGCCCACAAAGTGTAGGTTTCATTTAAGGAAAGTCTGGGGTGTGGGAGCATGAAGACAGAACTGTCTGAATATTTCTCCTTATACGCCCAACTCTGCCCTCAGTTTACTTTTTGTTGCATTGTTTTTTTTTTCCTTTACACTGTTAGTCAAATTAGGTTTATAATTTATCATTTACAAAGCAGATGAAAGTAAATAGAAAATACATGAGATGGAAAGCAGGAATTTCCAAACTGATTTTGGCAAAATGTGAGAGAACGTATCCCTGATAACTACCACTGACTGAAATAAACTGATTAGCACTTTATAAATTTCAAGGAATTAAGGGTGAAATTCAGAGTTGACTAAATGTGAGGACTGTTAGCAGCAAACTTCATTAGTTTCTGCATAGCCTGGAAAGCAGGTAGAGTTGTGTGTGTGTGTGTGTTCCCTGAAAGGAGTCTTTAAGTAAAGTTGTATAACAATAAAAAGCCAGAGGTCTTCCCACCTAGATGGAAAAGAAAGTACTCGAGGTCCTTTAGGGTGTAGCCACTAACAACACCATTTAAAGATGAGCAAACTCGTTTATCACTTCAAGAAATCAGAGTAAACCTTCTGAAATCTAACCTGCAGGAAATCCCGCTGCTCAGATAACGTTGCCTGTGGACACCGGAGCTGCTCTATTGCTCTCAGACAGCCTGGCTTAACCTCGGGCAAAGCCTTTCCTACAAAGTCAGCTCAGTGAAACAGACATTCTGCCAACTGTATCAGAGACAAGGATTTTAGCTGTAATTATGGTCTGCTAATCTGGTGTAGCCTTAGTCAAACAAACAGAATCAGCACATTATCATTAGGGAGGCAATGCAGCTTCTCTGGGGGGCATTGGTCTAGGAGAGAGAAGCTATTGAAGAGTCTGGTTGTTGTTGCCAGGTTTGCCTCTATCTAATCTTTTAGGAGCTTGGTTTCTCGAAATGAAGAAATATATGCCACTCTCCCTTATTGCAGAGTTGCTGAAAAAACACAAAAAGGCAGTGTTTGAGCCTGTCATAACTGGTCCCTGAATTGTTGCGGATGAGCTTGTACTAATCTGTCCTTTTTCATAGGAATGGAGTGGGTCTCATTCTCTGCCTTTTGATTCTTTTTTCCCTAGGCCCTTGTCTCCTCTGGTTAACCTGGTCTAATGAGTTGGGCATTTCAGACTTCTGACTCTTAACCCATCAAACAAACCTCTTAATGTGGGAATTTCACTTAGCTCAAGAGCTGGATATTAAAGATAATTTCAGATCTCGGCTGTGGCTCAGTGGTAGAGAGCTCACCTAGCATGCATGACGTTCTAGGTTTGATTCCTAGCACCGCAAAAACAAAACAACACAAATCCATAAAGATGATTTTGAGAAATAGCAACTATTTCTTCAATCACATAATAACAACACTTAATTTATGTCCTTTAATGTGTTCTTTCTTTCCTCTTCCCTCCTTCCTTTTCTTCTTTTCCTTCTTCATCAAATATTTCTGAATCTCTGGATATGCTGGCAGTTCTCTAGCAGAATCCTTCCTGTAGAACTCATGTTAATGGAAAAAAATAGGTAAATATAAGTACTGAAAACATATGTTAGCATATGGGGTCTATGAAAGATATAGAGGTCTCAGTATAAAAAAAGGACTGGGGATGTAGCTTAGCATGAGGTCCTGAGTTCATATCTCAGTACCACACACAGAAACAAATCCTATGTGGCACACCATATAATGGTAAGAGGAAATTGAGTAGGCATACATTTGTTTTTAAGTTATACCAATTGAATCATAATCTTTGAATACAAAGTTGATATAGAATTAAGGAACACAGTTGTGTCTTATAGTCACCTCACCACTGCAATTCTTTTATATGTGAGGTATGGCCATTTTACCATGGCAAGATAATTTTGATTTACACAGACATGTGATTGCAACTGGACTAACAGTTTTGAAATAGATTACCTGGGAATCTCAGCATACACTTTTCTTTTTTAATAAAAAGAGATGCAGAGAAAGATTTGTCTATAGTTCTATAAAGATAAAATTTCAGGGCCAGAGATTTAGCTCAGTGGTTCTGGCACCTGCCTCGCAAGCCCAAGGTCCTGAGTTCAATCCCAGTAACCACATACAATGCTAGGCATGGTGACTCACGACCACCAGCAATCAGTACCACATACCACAATGTGGGGCATGGTGGCTCATGCCTGTAATCCCAGCACTCAGGAGGCAGAGACAGGAGGATTGCCGAGTTTGAGGCTTGCCTGGGCTACATAGTGAGCTCAGAGCCAGCCTGAATTACAAAGTGAGAACCTGTCTCAAAAAAAAAAAAAAAAAAAAAAAAAAA
>PVIC010028250.1:5863-23441 GCA_004025085.1 Thryonomys swinderianus
GCTGGGCCTGAACGGATGGATGGCAGGAGTGGGTGTGGTTCTGGGAGAGGAGGAAGACCAGCCAGGCCCTGAAGGCTGTGCGCAGGCAGCGTCTGTCAGCGCAGGTGCAGCCCCCGGGGGCTCCCAGCCGGCAAGCGTGTGTCCCTGGGGCTCTGTCTTGCCGTTCTTGCAGGGGACTCACCGTGCCCGCCTTCCCGTAGCACAGGATGCCATCTCCTTTGTAGCCACTCTGGCAAACGCAGCTCCAGACACCAGGGGCCACCACCTGGCAGGTTGCCTGAGGAGACAACATGAAGGGAACGGCTGCTCATGAGACCCTGGGCTCCCACTGAGTTGGGGCCGCTGACTCAAGGTGGGAGGCTTGAGGCCCGTGTGGCGAACCGATGGCGCACATGGCACAGCGGGCTGCTTCTTGTCACCCTCAGCTCCGAGAGGTTCACCATCTGGTGCAGACCCCGAGGGCTGCAGGGCCAGCCTGGCCCGAGCTCTTATGTGATCGCAGCCAAAACCTTTCCGTCCTTGCCAGGTGGAGCAGATGAAAAACGCAAAACACTTGAATGTGAGTTTCAAGCGATGAGTGTTACAGATATTTGTCTCGTCGGGGGCCATAGTGGGCAAGTTTCCTCAGTGTCTCTGAAGCTCAGGTTGAACTGTGTCCTGTGCTTCCTCTGGCAGCCAGTCTTGGCGCTTCATGTTTTGAGATGGGCTGAAAACTGCACAGCCCACTTTCTGCTGCGGGCCCCCGTGGGGTGGGAATCTGCACACCGCTGGGCACAGGGAAGAAGGAACCGCACCTTGTTTCTCTCCCAAGCCTTTCGCTGGTTTGCTTCACAACTCACCCGTGGGTGACACTGCCCGGTGTGTTCCAAGCACGAGATGATTGGCTCACAGTTGACCCCGGTTCCTCGAAATCCTTTCTGACACTCACATATGTTCTGTAATTCCAAGAGCACAGTCAAGGGGAACACTGAAAGCCAGTTTTCTGCGTCTCACCCTCCCGTGACACTGGAAAATCTACAAGGGAAGCGTGGCTGCTGACGCTCCCAGGGCAGTGACAGTGTCTTTTGTCTGTGCACCCTGCCTTCTGTCTTCCTGCTGCGTGGCTCTGGGTGTTTCCCTTTTGTGTCCCTGCCCTCCTGTCATCAGGTGGATCAAGAAGGGATTGTTTCCGTGCGGACGAGCCCTGGCCCTGGTACAGTGGGTGGGTGGCACCCTCGGCCCTCTCCCCGGGAGGGTTTAGTGCCATAGCAGGACTTTGCATAGCACACTTTGGCTGCAGGGTGCACACAGCTTCAGCCCCACACCCCTTGGTAGGAATCAGAGCTGTGACTCCTTGCACTCAGCCCTCTGAACTATGGTTCAATGCTTTTCCTACCCTGAGTCCCAGGGTGAGGGGTGCCGTGTGGGGCCCTGGGACACGTATGGGCACCACACACTGTTTTCTGTCCTCAGAAGCAGGCCGGCAGCTCGAGTGCAGCAAGGCCAGGTGCAGGCGTTTCCTGAGCGCCTGGTGAGACGCAGGCTGTGGGAGGATCATGCGGGACAGAACCCGGGGCCAGTGCTGGAGCTCATTGGCTCCAGGCCCTTGAGCAGCCTGTGCTGGTGGCAAAGCCAGAGGCGCAGGCCGGAAGGCAGTCCAGGTGCATTTGCCTCTGATTCCCACATGTGTCTGTGGCCCTGCACAAGACTGTTCTCCAGGCTGGAGGGCCTGACCCTGTGGCCTTGCTGCCACCACCCAGCCCTGGTGGGTCAGTGATGGAGAGAAGAACGCCCTGTGGACGTCGGCTGCATTTATCTGCTCAGGGGCTGTTTTCTCTCCTGGGTGCGGTGGCCCTTTGGCATTGAGGCCACCCTTCCTGCTCCCTTGGTCTGTTTAAGAACACACCTCTGGATTCCTCCACCCCAGAGTGCCACACAGGACGTTGGCCCAAGCTGCCAGTCATGGTGGGCGCTCCACACAGTGCTCCCTGTGTGGCGAAAATACACTTCTCGAGGAGCAGAAAAGAATGTGGAGATTTAGAAAAAGTTCAGACTCTATAAACTCACAAGTGAGAAATTGGCTCAAGAGCCAGAGTATAAGGGGGTGATTTCAAGCCCTGGTTCCTGCCTTCCATGCCTTCTGCCCTCTTGGCCTCTTGGAGGGAGGCCGCGGGGGTCGGTGGGGTGTGCGGCCCGTGAGTCCCTCCTCCTCCCGGGGTTCTGATCTGAGCGCATCTGTAGCAGTCGCCCTCTCTGGCCTGGTCTCCTCACAGGAGGGCGTGTGGGAGGGACTGAGCTTCAGCAACTGTGGTCTGAGGTGGGTCCAGCATGCAGCTCGGGAGCAGCTCCGACTGGAGCAAACCCACAACACAGTGTACTTTCCACGTGATGTGAGCAAAGAGCTCAGCCTCTCGGTGCCTCAGTCTCCCCTTCTCTGCAGGGGTGATGTTAATGCTGATGTCATGGGTTTGCTCTCACAGGGAGCCCATTCTCCCCATTACAAAGGACAGAAAAGCGGCAGCAATTCTTGTCAGCTTAAGTTTGTGGCAGGAAAAGGATCCGGCCTCCTGTGCTTCCTGCCCTTGCCTCCTACCTGGCCGGGGCCCAAGTACAGACAGGTGGCGTTGTCGTGGCAGCCGCCCTTGCCAGGCAGCAGGCAGGGGTTGATCTCCACGCAGTCCGTGCCGCGGCCCGTCCAGCCTTCCTGGCACACGCACTGGTGTAACCCTGAGCCGGTTCTGATGCACTCAGCCTGCGGGGGAGAGAGAAAGTGTGGGGCCTCAGCACTCACGGCCGGGCTGCGCGATTTGGCGGGTCGGGGAGCATCCAGGCACGGTCTAAACTGTGCATGCGGCACGGGGCATGGTGCATAGGCGGACAGGCTCGCGGCAAGGATGTCGGCGCCAGGATGTGGTGGTCAGAGGTGAAACTGCGCGGGGCTGACTGCATGGCTCATATCCTGTGCTGTAGGAAGGTACTGTTTCCTCTGTAACATGGCCACAGAAGCATAGGCCCGGTCTCGGTGACCCTGGGCTCCGAGCTCCCAGGGATGAGCCTGAGCTGCAGGGCGCTGGGCAGGCGAGCGAGGGAGGAGGAGGTGACAAGACACCAGGGGCCCTGTCGGGTGGGCACAGCGAGGCCCTCGTGTCTAGGCTCTGTCCACAGAATCCCAGGAGCGAGTGGAGCAGTTCTGGGGGGTGGGAGGTGCCAGCACACGGGCAGCAGGTAGGCAGGTGCCGAGAGCAGCATGAGAGGAAGTGGTGGAACCTGTGTAAGGGAGGCAGGGCCGGCGGCTGGCAGGGGTGGCAGCCATCTGGTACGGCATTAGGGAACAGTGTGGCTAACTGCAGTATCGCCCAGGGCTGCTCACTCCACTTCCTGAGCCTCAGTTTTCTAACCAGCACAATGGGAATTAACAGCACTGCCTTTAGAGCGTCGGCAGGAGGACCCATGACCTCAGGTGCCTCCCTCTGTGAGCTGCGACGTCGGAGTCAAGAGCTATTAGCCTCGACTTCAGTATTGGCCTCGGCCGTGCTTTTGAGGAGCCCAGAGCCCTGGATGCTGGGCTGGGGTCCCCAGCTGGGGCTCACCGCAGCTGCGTCTAGGAGTGGAAGTGGAGGTCCAGACCCGGGAACGTCATGGTGCGCAGGCAGCGCGCGCCACCTGTGGGGTTTCTCCCTCAGATCCCGAGGTACCCTGCGTGGCTCAGAGACGGGGCGACACTCACGTTCTGGCTGCAGCTTCCCCAGATTGGGTCTGCACAGGGGTCCTGCTCAGAGCACGTGTAGCTGTCCTCTTCATAGCCGCTGTTGCACATGCAGCTGCAGGGGGAAGGGTGGACAGTCAGCCCAAGACGGAGCCCTGGCCTCCAGCGTGAGCCGGCTGGAGGCCGCCTGGCCCTTGGGCAGGAAGTCAGCGCCCTTTGGGGTCTGCGGCCAGACAGGCTCTGTGACTGCCGGTGCGGATTCAGTGGGCTCCCCAAATTCAAAACAAGTATTTCTCGTGTGTCGAGGTCACCGGAGCAGTGACCTGGGGCGATCTGTCCCAGACTGCCACCCAGGATACACCACAGCCAGCTCATCCTTCAAGGAGGACCTAGAAGCCATGGGGAATTCCAACCATGCTGAGGCGGCCCTTACTTCCTGAAGATGTGTCTCTGTCTATAAACTGTGCAGAAGAGAACGCCATCTCTGCTCTGGCTGGCTGGCCTGCAGTCTGCGGGGGAGACAGAGTGGCACAGGGAAGCACAGAGGGAGGCACAGGACGGGCAGGAAGGCCCAGGCGCCCTCTGCCTTCCCAGGAGCCTTTGCTTGGCTGCCAGCTCTGAACCCAGACAGGCACATCTTGGCATTCTCAGCCCGCCCCACGAGGGCTGCTGCACAGCACCAAGGAAATAAATGGCAATTTGTTGATGAGAGACTCGACTCCATGCCACTCCATGGGTGGAGGAGACTGAGGAAATAAATGTTGGAAAATTGGTGGGAAATCTTCATTTTGTGGTGAAAATAATTATGTAATCCCTGATGAGATGTGCACGACATGCCAGCCGCAGTGCTGGGTGCTTTTAAATTCAGTTCTCATCTCTGCTATGGCTCTGTTAGGTGGGCACATCAGTAGTGAACAGAGTGAAGCTCAGAGAGGTCGAGTGACTTGCCCGAGGTCACACAGCCACTGTGTTCCAGAGCAGAGTGTGCTGCAGTTTGAATTGAGCACAGTCTGCGAACCTTCTTTGCGAGAGCATTTAGAGGAGCTGGTGGCGGCGGCCTTACCTTCATGGACCTACCTAACAAGGCGCCCAAGGTGGATGCAGGCGGAGTAGGGGTAACAGGCAGGCGTCGAGGGGGTGCAGGGAGCGACCTGCACGTCGCAGAGGGCCCCGACCATGCCGTGCTGGCAGGTGCCGGGCAGGCACTGCCCTGTGCCGTCCACCCTGTTGTCGCAGATCCCCTGGACACAGCGGCACTCTGAGGGAACAGGGCACAGGCATGGCCGGCTCCTGCGCTCAGGAGGACAGCGGCCCCACCCACCCAGGCACCTCAGCGGCCCAAGCCCCGGGAGCGTGTGGCCGGCAGCAGGAGGCTGGCTCCCGCCCGACTTCATACAGGGTGAGCTCGGGGTGTGCTCGAGAATACACAGCCGATGCGTAAATGAAAAGCTGTGACAGTCAGAGCATAGCCGCAGACGCTTCCTCTCCGCCCACGGCCCTGCTCGCTCGGCAGCGGCCTGGGGCCCTCCTGAGCGTGCTAGCTGTGCTGTCCTGCCTGCCTCACTGTCCTGAGTCGATGTGACGCCTTTCCCTTTCATGGCCATTTTGACGGTGGGGAGAAGCCAGAAGTCGAATGGGGGCCTCATCCGCTCAGTGGGGAGGGTGAAGATGTGCCCTGACTTTCAAGTTCATGTTCCCCAGCACGGTGGTCTGTGTTCACTGCGTTTCTGATCACACTCCATTCAGACACGCACAGAAGGGGGACCCCAGAAGTGCTTTAGGAAGGGGCGAGGACGAGGCAAAGCTGTGTTCAAAGTGAGGTGAGGACTCTCAGGGAGACTCACGGGAGGGTGTTTCCGAAGCTAAGCTTGAAAAACATAAACATTAAATCTGTGCTGATGGGACCCTGTGCCTGCGGGTGTGAGTAGAGGTGGAGGGAGGTGTAACACGAAAGAGGTGAAAAAAACCCCAATATTTGTAAATTTACCTTATGACCTACAAGCATTAAATTGAAACTTTCAATACTCCCTGCTTGGAGTTTAGCCAGGCAGCACTTCACCTCTCCTGAAGACAGGAGTGGCTTCTCACAGCGCCAGGCTGTCTGTCCTTCTCCCTCCAGCACGGCGAGCCAGTAACGGCAAGTCCCCGGCTTCCCGAGACACCCCGCCCCCCGTCATGGTCACGGGGCTCGGAACGCAGTGCCTGGCCTAGCTTGCTTCTTTTTCCCCATCTTCCTCCTCTCCCTTCAACCCTGCTTCTCCTCCAGTTGGTGCTTCTATAACCCCGTTTCTCAGATACAGAAACAGAGGGGAGCAATTGAGGTCCCAAGCAGGGCCTCGACCCAGGGCCCTCCAAGTCTGTTTCTGTTAATGTGTGAACACAGCAGGTCCGCTGGCGTCTCTGTGTCTCTGTGAACATGAGCTGCTCAATTGGCTTTTAAATTCACGGGAGTCAGGCCCTGTACCTGTGCCTGCGGGAGTGGGGTATACCTGGCACTCGGAGGAGGAAAATCACAGCTGGATTTAACTGGAAAGCACCTTTTATGAAGTTCTAAGTAGGGCCGCTTTCTGGGCATGGAACAAGACCCCTGTGTGCAGTTAGAGGCCGGCCCTGTCCTGGGAGGGCAGGAGCCAGGGCCTGGTTCCCAAGCCCATCCTCTGCCCCCCCCCCCCCCCCCCCCCCCCCCCCCCCCCGCTGGGAACAGATAGCACCAAGCGCATTGGTTTTGCAGAAAACACCCATTTTGCATCTCAGAAATTTTATTTGGCCAAAAGAACAATAGAACAGGACTGAGCAGCCCTGACCCTGCTGGGCTCCGGCTGCCTGTCCATTTGGAGGGAAGACTAGAGAAGGGAAGAGGGGTGGATGTGCTTCCTAACAGATGTATGGCTAGGAGGGCCAGGTCTGCAGGCCTAAGTCATGTGCCTCGATTCTGTCTGTCGCCTGTGGAATGTCTCTGGCTTCTGTGTGTGAATGCAAACAGCCTTAAATTAAAAAAGTTTTTAAAAAGAATTACATTCATCTGGAACATGCACAGACTTTTTCTTGTCATGACTGTCTAAGTGATGCATGTAACAACCTACATAGCACCCACACTGCATTAAAATATTGTCAGCAACCAGAGGGCCCCATGGCAGCTAGGCAGAACCTGAACATCTGGTTCGGTGTCCACAGGGCAGGGTGGGCCTGTCCTGGCATCTCCCCCCTAGGACACAGAGGACCTAGCCGGGCCAGTGTTATCTCTGTTTTACAGATGGAGAAATTGAGAGGTTCATTTTCAAGTGGTACCATCAATACCTTGCAGAGTGAGAATCTAACTTTTGGTTGTTCTAGCTCTGTAAGTTTTTACCTATCCATTTTATTTTATCAGTGAGTTCTGATCTCATCTTAGAAATATCTATCTTATACCTACATATCTATACTAGCTTCTCATCTGTGTCTTGCACTCAGCCTTATGCAGTAGTTACTGGTTCTATAGAGGCCCAGAGGGATGTGGTGACTTGCCCATGTCCACCTCAAGTGGAGGCGCTGAGGGAGAAGGCCAGGAGCGAGCCTGTGTCAGGCAGACCCATTATAACATGAGGGACGAAGGAAACCTTCAAGTAGTGGTTTTCAAAGTGTGACTCTCTGGACCAGCAGGGCACTTGCTAGAACTTGTTAGAAACGCAAATGTTGAGGCTGGGTCCTGGCTATGGGCCACATGACAAACAGGCTGGGATGATGATGCAGCATAAGCAAAAATCACAAGACACCACACCTGGCTCAGCACCGCAGGGGGATCTGGGAAACGACACTTACTTGTGTTGCACTGAGGTCCGTATTTATTGGGGTCAGAGCAGATCTGACAGCGGGAGCCGTGGAAGCCAGCCTTGCAAATGCATGTCCCATTGCCACTGATGCCATCAACGCACTGGGAGAAAGGGGGCCCCATGGCCATTACAAAGGACACAGGTGCCAGTGAAGGGGTCATGGATACTTTCATTGCACGCCTGACTTTGGACTCACATTCAGTCCCACTGGAAACTACCTTCAGGACTCCCTGTGGGCCATGCATTGTCCTGGCATTGGGGTGACCAGTGTGGGGACCCCAACTCAGGATTTACAGCTTTAAAGGATGCCCTTCAAGGGGGACCATGGTGGTGCCCTGGAAGCCATCACACAACATTCTGGGACAGCAGAGGTGGGCGGGGCATAGGTGGGAGCCTGGTGCCCCCCATGCTGCACTCGCTGAGCTCTGTGACTCTAAACTCCCTCCCCCTTCTTTCTGTGTCTGCCTCCCATCGACCCAGCTCATCATGGGCAGGTTTGCATTTACTCCCTGCATGAGCTGGACACTGGCCTCTTCTTAGTTGTGTCTCCTCTGTAAAGACCACACTCTTGTCTGCAGCTTTTCTTTCTGCTCACAAGAGCCATATTTTAGATAAGGGTCTGTGAAATGTCTTGCTGTGCAGTCTCTTTGTGTGATTCATGGCCGCTCTGACTTTCCCTTGCTTACCTTCAGCCTCCAAGTGCGATAAGATAATTTTGGTCTTTCCATCTCACTAGCTTAGGCAGATGGGCAGTGTTACTAAGTATCACGGGGCCTGAGGTCCTGCTGCCTTCTGCTGGTGGGACGGAGGTGTGGAGGGCCTGCTGAGCTGCCCGAGGTCTGCGGTGGCTGATGGCAGAGCCTCAGGGAAGGCTCCTCCCTCCACCAGTAACAAGAGCCCCTAACTTGGATGCCTGCTGGGCTTGTAGTAACTGGTTTCTTTTACTTCCTGCAATAGGGGCTGCATTGGGCTGTCTTTGGGTTTGGCAGTTTAAAAAATGATTCTGCCATTTTTTTTTTTGAGAAAGGTCTCACTATGTGGTCCAGGCTAGCCTTGAACTTGTGGAGATCCTCCTGCTTCAGCCTCCTGAGTGGTAGGAGGACAGATGTGTGCCACCATTCCTGACTTATTGTTGTGCCATTTAAGCTCAGAAGGGTCAACCTGGAGCATTCAGGAATCTGCCTTTTCCCCCAAGAGATTGTCCTCTTACCTGCCCATTTCCCGAGCATGGTTTCAGGTATTCTCCTGGACACGGGGTGCAGTTGGGCCCGTAGAAGCCTCTGCAGCACTCTGGCACCTGCAAAATGACACTGCGTGTGCCCCACGAGTCCCAAGCAGAGCGACCGCTCCTCCACGGAGTTACATTTGACATCGTTTTTGTCATGATAAACAACCCAGCCTTCCTGGGGCCCTTTCTTTCTGCGTGAGATGCCATGGCTAGCTCTCAGCATCTGGCCACCGCCGACCCATGAGCACCTGCCGTGGGTGCCCACCGGGCTTTGGCACCCTGCCCAGGACAGAGAAGGCTGGTGCTCAGGGAGCCCAGGTGCTAGTACGGGAGAAGTCCATATGGAAATTAGAGGAGCTGTCTCCGAGAACAGTAAGTGCTAGGAAAAAGCTTTCTCATCATTTGGTGGCAGTAGAGACAGATGCCGGGGGCTGGGGAGCCCACAGCAGACAGACACGGAGGGGGAGCTGGAGGATCGGAGCCCTGGGCTGTCCGGAAGGGATTCTGGCTGGGGATGGCATCTGTGCTCCCTCTGAGCTGGAGGGTGGGTACAGAGGGGTTGATGTGGGTTGAGGGCAGGTCACAGAAGGATCTCTGAGGAGGGTTGGTTCCATGTTAGGAGCAAGAGGGACCTAGGGACCCGGGGAGGAGGTGACCCAGCCGCCAGGAAGGGCATCGGCTCTGTGAGTCTCCGCAGGAAGCTCTGCCAGTCCGCAGGCCATCAGGACTGCGTGGACCCCAGGGCTGACCACATGTGCTCACCTTCACCGTGGCATTGCAGTACAGGGCACAGCCGCTCTTTGGGTTCCTGTATCCGACACGGTAGACACATTCTTTTGTGAAAAGCGCCTGGAAAGGAGCCAGAGAGTCAGTGTGTGGGGTCTGTGTGTCCACTCCAAGGTGCACTGAGGTTGGGGCTCCAGGGTGTGCGGTCACTCCTGCAAGGCCTATGTGTCCTTGTGGGTAGAATCGTCCATGGCACCTGTCATGTGGACATCTCTAGGTGATCACATCTTTGGTTCGTCTGGGCACGTGCCGGCCTCCTTTCCAAACTATAGCCACCCCAGTGCCTCCCGCACAGGTGTCTCTGAGTCAGTGCAGAGTGTGGAAACAGTGACCGGAGGAGATTCTCTGTTAAGGATGGGCTGGGCTGAAATACGTCCACTGATTCGTGAGCCCATGGCGCAGGTGAGGATCTCCTCACACCTCTGTTTATTGAGAATTCACCCTGGTGGGGCACAGTGCTTAAACAAGTTCATCCATTTTCAACTCTCAGTGGATGTTTTCATGCTGTTCATTTATTTACTTATTTTTGTAGCCCTGGGGATTAAACCCAGGGCCTTGCACAGGCTAGGCAAAAGCTCTGCCACTGAGCTGTACCTCAACCCATCATGAGTTTTTTTTTTTTTTTTTTTTTTTTTAGACAGGGTCTCACTTTGTAGTTCAGGCTGGCCCTGAGCTCACTATGTAGCCCAGGCAAGCCTCAAACTCAGCAATCCTCCTATCTCTGCCTCCTGAGTGCTGGGATTACAGGCATGAGCCACTATGCCCGGCTCCATCATGAGTTTTTAAAAAATAGATAAAAAGAGGCCCAAACAGGCTACATCATTTCTCCCCCAAGAAACACTGCTAATAAGTGTCAGGTCAGAGATGGGAGTAAAAATTAGTAACTTTAAGATCAGAGGCTAATCTATAGGTCTTAGCCACCTACAATGTGTAACAGCCACAGGGCCAACATCCAGTTTTATCCTAGGAATTTAGTGCCTGGCTCCAAATTAGATATATCAAGGGATTCCGAAACCACCCTGAAAGGAACAGCACCCCCTTCTCCCTGCTTTCTCTTTGTCTTTCCCTTACAGTACTGGAGATTGAACCCAGGGCTTCGAACTACATCCTTACCTCCTTTTATAGTTTTTAGTTGGAGGCAAGGTCTCATTAAGTGGCTGAGTTGCCCAGGATGTACTTCAACTTGGGCTCCTCCTGCTGCAGTCTCCCTAGTGCTGGGACGATAGGTGGGCATCACCATGACCAAAGGGAAAGTCTTTCTTTTTTTTTTTTTTAGACAGGGCCTTGCTTTGTAGTTCAGGCTGGCCCTGAGCTTACTATGTAGCCCAGGCAAGCCGTCACAAACTCAGCAATTCTCCTGTCTCTGCCTCCTGAGTGCTGGGATTACAGGTGTGAGCCACCACGCCTGGCACTGTGGTATGTGGTAATGATTGCTGGTGGGTGTGAGTTACCAGGCCCAGCATTCTATGTGGTTACCGGGATTGAACTCAGGACCTTGTGCTTGTGAGGCAGGCGCCGGAACCACTGAGCTAAATCTCCAGCCCTGGGAAATTCTTTCTTATAATGAATTTATAGGAAAATTTCTATTGTCATCACCATTTTTGTTGTTCTGTAACTTAGAACACTTTGTGTTTGTCATCAGTGGAGCGCTTGGCACATGACATACAGTTTGTTCTACAACTCTTTTCCTCTTTATGTTGAATTTCTCAAGATGATACCAAATGAAATGAATTCAACTTCATGCCCCTGGAACCAAGCACAACATCCAGTGCATGATAAATGTCTAATAAATATGTGCAGATTCACACTTGAAAAGCTTCTGGTAACCTCAGGGTCATTTTCCTAACACCTATTTTCCTTACTTTTCATTGATAGATGAGAATTACATGTTTTATAGGGTAGAGAGTCACGTCATGCCATGTGCACACATGGTGAAAGGTGTCAGTCAGGCTGATTAATACAGTCACCCGCCTCCTACTTTCTGTGTCCTCGTGGGGAGGGTGTTGAAACTCCGCTGCTCTGAGCAGGCGCAAGCGCGGGTCGCTAACTATAGTGGCCTGTCCTGTGACACCCCGCCTTCTCCTCCTGTCTCATGACACTTTCTCAGCTCCTGACATGTCACTTTTCTCCACAGTGATACATAGAAAGACCAAATACAAGCAGCGGTCCTATTTCAGGGAGGAGTAGAGGAGGCTTCATAGGAGAGGCTGTTTGATTTTGGTATTGTGCTCGGGTTTTATTTTTGTTACTACGTCAAGAATACTTAGAGATGAAAGAAGTTAGAGTGAAAAGGTGCAGCTCCTATCCTTTGGCTCTGTCAGCTAGTCCCCGATCATCTGTCTTTTAAGGAGGGAGGGAAGGCCCCGGTTTGTGACACTCACTGTGGGCTTGGAGTTAGGGGGACATTTGCTTGCAGATAGCTGCAAACAGTTCACACACGAGCCCTGGAGGGAAAGACAGAGGTTAGCGGAGCTGTCCCTGTGGAGGACGTGTGTGGTCTCCCAGGCCCCCTCCTGTGAAGAGGCCTCCCACGAGGAGGAGGAGGGGAGTCAGCACTGGGCAGGGCTGGCGCGGTGGGCAGGGCATGGGGTGCAGGGCGG
Organism: Thryonomys swinderianus; assembly: GCA_004025085.1. Classification (NCBI taxonomy): domain Eukaryota; kingdom Metazoa; phylum Chordata; class Mammalia; order Rodentia; family Thryonomyidae; genus Thryonomys; species Thryonomys swinderianus. The sequence continues at coordinate 17,972 of PVIC010028250.1, forward strand.
GATCTGTGTAGGGCGGCCTCTCTTCCTTGCAGACAGAGCCCAGTGTCCGCAGTCAGGGGACACTTGCCCATGAGGCACAGTGCAGGTGCTGTGGGGTCAGGGACCAGGTGCTCATGGGGCGCAGACTTGGGCCGAGCTTCTTCTCCACCAAACTCAGCAGGAACAAGGCCCAGTGCTCTGTTGCAGTCTCCGCCATGGCTTCTGAATGCAGGAGGCAGGGATTGTGGTGCCAGCCTCCAGATCTCTCCAGAGCCTTTCTCTGACTGTATCTACCTGCGCCCTGGCAAGCAGACCATAAAACATGGTCTCTCGCCCTCTTGCCAGCTTCCAGCTGACCGTGGCCAACTCGACACACAGCAGGTTACTGGCGGGTAGTTGGAGAGCAAAGTCCAGGGTTGCTTTCTTGTTCCCTCTGAGCCCTGGCGCTGCCCCCAGAGGCCCGGATAGACGCCATCTCTTCAGCGAGTTCAGGTAAGTTGCCTTTCTTGGAGTCTTTGCTTCCAGGTGGCCACGACTGGCACAACTTTTATCCGTAGGTCCACTGACACCTCTGTGGCACCCTTTGCCCTCCAGTCCCTTCCCTTGACCTCACAGGTAAACTGCTCAACAGTAGATTCTGTTCCCCACAGCGCCCTGATTAGTAGAATGCTAGTTATTAAACCTCAGCAGCCATATGTACAGGTTCAGGGGCAGCTATGAGTTTAGCCAGGTGAAAACAGAAGCTTCTAGAAGGCCCCAGCTCTGCTCCCACTCTCTTCTGGTCCTAAGTACCTACTTTCCAGAGAATCTGTGTTGACTTAGATCCAACCAGAACCATCCTTAAATGAGGCAGATCAGATAGATTTCCTTTTAAACCTGGACAAAATAATAAATCGCAGAGGAAGAATCCATTTTGAGGTAGCTTTGGGAAGTTCTTTTCTTTACCTAACCACAGTTTGTGGGGATTCAGCTCAAAACTAAATGTTGATTGAGTCTGTCCTTCACGGAGATAAAAAAAACTTTGAACCACAAGAAACAGAACAACCCTCTGACTAGGCAGGTGCTAAGGCTGTCTGTGCCCTTCCACAGACTTCCTTCTGGGGCCTAAATGGCAGATGCCTCAGGTGGAGTTGCTCTGAAGGATGCCTTGAAGCCCTGAACACTTTTCCCAGCCTGTTCTGGGGCTCAATCTGCTCTGACAGAAGCTTCTAGAAGGTACCAGCTGCTCCCCCTCTTTGCTGGGAGGCGAACTCCTCAGCACTTGTTTCTGGAGAATGAACCAAACATACATCACTGCTGGGGACCTGTGAGGAACGTGACCCTATTTCTGTGTCTCCTAAAAAGGAGTGATTGAAATGCAATAAACCTCCCCAAATGCATCTGATGGGCCTACGTTATGTTCAACAGCCTGGAACATCAGAATTACATCAGTTAAGAACTTGGAAATCAAAAAGTCCACTGCAGTTTTGTGCTGGGTGATTAGCTAGCTATTTCTAGATAAAATAAAACTAGGCCATTTTCCCGCATACCCAGTGCTTTTGCTCCAAATATATCCAAATCCGAGAACAACCACTGATGTGTCATTGTAAGTGTCCTGAAAAGACAGACCTGGACCTATATTATGGCCAAACCTTTAGGGCTATGATTTCCAAAGCAACTGAAAGATTGCAAGTAGAGAAATTTTGGAATTTAGGGTGCTTTGATTAAAATGGCCCGAGTTCAGAAAAGTTGCTATGGAAACAAAAAAGGCTGTACAGAAGCTCACGGGGAAGCAGAAAGTTTGGCCTTTGTAGAGGACTGTGGAAAGATGGATGACTCAGTAGAGCAGACAGCTGCCTGTGAAGATATTTTAAGTCCTTCTTAGGACAAGCAGAGCCATGAGCCTGGGGCCGGGTGGTCCAGAAGAGGCGAGAGACTGGCCCTAAACCCCAGGGGAGATCCGCCCCCAGTTAATGTCCAGGAGAGGATCTCTCCAGCATTGCACGCCCTGAGCCCCAGAAAGCACCACTGTTGGGAAAGCGGGTCTCTGCAGGGTGGTCGGGATTCTCCACTCCAGCCTCAGGCCGGGAGCAGCAGATGCTGCCTACTCTGAGTGGCGTCTGGGGCCTTGTTCCCTGCATTGCGTGTTCCTTACCAGTTTCATCTCACTCTTCGTGCCATCACACCGCTGGGGCAGAATGGGGAGGATGGAGAGAGGCATGAGGACCCCAGCCAGCGTGTAAATGAAGCCGTTTTTGGCAGAGACCTCTGTGTCTTCTACAGCCAGCCCGTTCACCAGGATCTGTCCCTGGAAGAAGCAGCAATACCTTCCTATCTGGGTAGCAGAAGGGCCCCCCCCAGATGTGGGCAGGGGGATGTCCCTGAAGGTCTACGGTGCTGCCGGCAGGACACCTGCCGACAGCAGGGCTGGGCGACAGGAGATGACTGAATCTGTGCGGCGACCTCTTGAGGACACAGGGCAGGGAGTCCTGGGCTAGAAGGAAGCGTAAACATTCCAGCCCTGCTGTGCGTTGGTTGGAAAGTTGTCACACCCCTTTGTGGAACAAAAGTCTGCTTCTTCAAATGTATTTGCTCCCCTAGAATGAGTGTAGTTTAGGCTCTGGGGAGACATCAGTAAAGAAACAGACCCATTCTTGCTTAGCTGGAGTGCAGGGAGCAGAAAGTGACCACAGGAACAGAGATCTCCTTTCTTTGACTTCCCAGACCCCCCCACCACCCCAGAAGCATTAAGACAACTTGGTTCTTCTGACACTCAAGTCAGACACTTTGGGGACATGGCTGGCTTCCTGTCTCTGTTGCCCACCCAATCTGTTTGCCAATCTTGCCGAACTGCCTTCAGAACACGCTCATAATTCAATCACTTCTTACCATGGCTGTGCATGGTTCTGGCCTGGAATAGTCACTCCCTTCCTGGGCTGTTGTAATCAAATTTTTGATCACTTCCCAGAATGCACCACCTCTTGCTATCCCTCCCCTAGAGTCCTCCATGGCTGCCCATCTGATTTGGAGTAAGAGCCTGCATCCTCACCTGACTTCCAAGGCCGCCATTTGTGAGCTGAGCCTTCCTGTCCCTTCCTGTTGCTCAGTTCTGGCTGTAACTGCCCTAGAGCATCAGCTGAGTGACGCTGTCTTCTTCGGGTCCCTCTACTCAGGGCCTCTGCACCTACTCTCCTCTGCCAGGATCTCTGCTCTGCTCATCCCCGCCAATTTCTTTCTGCTCATCCTCCAGGTGCAGAAAGAGCCTCGATACCTCCCCAGACCCTTGGGCAGCAGCTGCTCTCAGATGCTGCTGTCTGGGCTCACTGTCCCCTGAGCTTCCTGGAGCTGCCACTCACTGATCTGTAACCAGAAGATTTACTGACCCCATAGTGAGGGCTTTACATTCTGTCTCTGCCGCTGGGACTTAAGTCTGGCTTTGTGCTGCTTTGCTCCGACAGCTGGTACAGGGCACCTAGCCGCTCAGTGATGTCTGCTGATGGCGGTGAGCACGGGGAGGAAAGGTCACAGGGAGTCTGACAGCACAGAGGCGCCAGAGCGCACACAGGACCCAGGGCCCCGCCCTCGCTCACGTTGAAATTGATGTAGAACTCTATGTTCTGGTTGGCCATGGTCCTGAGGCGTGTGGTCGAGACGAGGGCAGCCACTTCCAGCTGTGGTGACAAGAGCACAGTGGAGACATTTGGAGCAAAGTATCCTGATTTCCTACAGTTTTTCCTGCAAAACGTCCTCTAACATCTGCGAGATTAGTAATGGGAGCTCTGCACATCAAACTGCTGTGGCTTGGAAGATTCCTTTGTTAACAGACTCATCGTTCACGGCTGAGGGTTTGCTCAGAGCCACAGATAAAGGTCAAACATCACATACTTACTACTCCAAGACCCTGGGCTTCCAAACTAGGGCCAGGCATCTTGAAGCAGGGAAAAACAGCAACAAAAAAGGAGGATTTACCTGGGTGGATGGGACAATGTGGTATCTGAGGAGTTCTAGAAGCTTCCAAGTGCCCTGCAAAGAAACCAAAAGACTGGTCAACAAAGTGCACACTAACTCTTCCTCCAGTGGGAGTCCTTCAAATGGCTCTGAACACTTCACCATAACCATGAATGACTCATGACCTCTTTGTTGGGGAATCAGACATGAGAACCTCCTGTTCACCGAATCTGTGGAATGGACAAGGGCTGAGCTGAAAACATAGCACAGGTATTTCCTATAAGTCTTCCAACAGCCCTGGGCAGGGGCCACTCCAACCTATTTCATGGGTGATGACCTGACTTTCAAGGACAGTCTAAGGTCACAGACCTAACACAAGTTAAGAGCCTAGAGAAGTGTCTAAGCTTCAGTTGCATGGCTTCAATTCTGCTATAGCACAGCCCTGTTGTTCTGGCTTGGGAAGGGGAACATGCACGATCCAGTTCCAGGAGGGTGAGAGGGCTCAGCAGTAGGCTGCACTAACAGAAAGTCTTGCTGAACCTGGGTCACCTCACCCTTTCCCCTGTCTGCATTCGGCCTTGGTCTGTGCTGGGGGGCTTCCTGTGAGTGGTTTGTCTGGGATGACTCTGGCATATGCCTACTGCCTGGCAGCCTGTCCCTCCCCAAAGTGTCTTGGTGTGCGGGATAAATGACACAGCAGCCACATTGCTAGGTCAGTAGCACAGGGCAGGGCTGCTCTAGGCAGGCTGGGCTTGACACTAGCGTCCAACCCTGGAGCTGGTGGCTTCTGCCACATTCCTGTTGCCATGTGCTGTGGCTATGTACTGGGCAAGTCAGCCTCTGGGCCTCTGCTGCATCTTTTAGCTCCTCCCTGGCATGCCGAAGTGCCAGGAGCAGGCTGTGCCAGGGGTCTGTGGTCATTGGAGAGGGTGACACTACACCGGCCCCACTGAAAACTGCGAGGCCAGACTAGAGGGCAAGCTCCCGGAAGGTGAGTCTGGAGTCTGAGGGGCTCACTCTCACTTCATGCCCACTGGCACAGCTGGGGCACACAGTAGGCTTTTCATAAATTGCGAGCCAAGAAATTACACAGAGAGGTATTCTGGGAAACAACAAAACCTTAGTCTGAATAGCAGCTCTGCTTCTGAGTAAGTCATGCAGTCTCCTAGTCTCAGTTCTCCCCTGTGTGCCAGGAGCCTTGTCTGGCTTGGGGCCACCAGAGCCGGCCAGCTCCAAGGGACAGGATGTGTGTCCAGGTCCCGCTGGCCCAGAGCCCAGGGGTCCTGCATTCTTTCCCTTAGGATGGCACTTGCTTCTTCCCTGTGGTTCTAGGCAAAACCCCCAAGCAATCACAAAACAAACCCGCGTCCTAAGTCGCTAGTAGGACCTCGAGCTTTGTGCCGTCCCCGCCCCGGTTTCCTGGCCAGGCATCTGTGAGTTTCTCAAGGCAGCCTCCTGCCCCGGCTCCTGCTGCTCCCTTTCTGTGAGGCTCAGGGAGGAGCCGGCGGCTGGGGCCTGTGCTCAGCACGGTCTGTGCGGGGACTGGTGGTTTCCAAAATGACAC